>QLTV01003402.1:615635-635462 GCA_003457575.1 Thermophis baileyi
TAGCTCCCTCCTCTATGGAGATGGGGCGTTGGTCTTACCTGGTACGCCTCTTCTCGTAGGGTGGAGATAGCATCTAGCCCCGCCCGGGGTTTTTTCTTTCCGGTCCTGGTCGTTGTCCGTGATTTTTCTTTGCACTAACCGTTTCTTTGATCCCATTGGAGAGGGTTGCTAGTATGTTGACAGCACCACACATCGAGTCTTCGGCCTTCATGAAGCTGGGAGGTTCCTGGCTCATGGGCAGGAATAATCAGTAAAAAAAGACTCAGTCCTATTGGATGAAAGGACGAGGACAACCATGCCTAGATGCTATCTCCACCCTACGAGAAGAGGCGTATCAAGAGCCGAGGTGGCGCAGTGGTTAGAGTGCAGTACTGCAGGCTACTTCAGCTGACTGCTAGCTGCAGTTCAGTGGTTCAAATCTCACCGGCTCAAGGTTGACTCAGCCTTCCATCCTTCTGAGGTGGGTAAAATGAGGACCCAGATTGTTGGGGGCAATATGCTGACTCTGTGAACCGCTTAGAGAGGGCTGTAAAGCACTATGAAGCGGTATATAAGTCTAAGTGCTATTGCTATTGCTATTGCTATCAGGTAAGACCAACGCCCCATCTCACACACTAGGGAAGGACTTTCAAAATGACACTTGTTCAGGCTTGTTTCAATTGAGTTGATATTGCTTGTGAGTTTGTGATAATTTTTTTGATACTGCAAAATGCAGAAAGAGAGAAAGAGAGAGGTTTAACCTGAGAGTCTTTGCTCAGATTCATAGTTCTGCTGACAGCACAATGAAAACTAAATAGATCCCCTGGTCCACAGTATTGTGTCTTTGCTTCTTGTGTATCTTTGTATGCCAGAATTTAATCTTTATACATTTTATATTCATACCCGTCTATTTAAAACATTATTATGGGAGCTAGCCTGACTAAATCATTTTGTAGAAAAGAAGTTTATCTGACAGCATAATTTAGACAAGAAGGTGCTCATCAGAGACTTAATTTACAAAGGCAGATTTATTTTCAGCTGCCACTTAACAAAGTCTGCCAAAAGGAAAAAGAATGAGCCACTGCCTCTTATCAAGGCGTTGATCTTAAGGAACTATTTATAATGACCATTGGACTTTCCTTTAGTTTTAGATTACAAACTGATTAGCATCTGCAGATGCTTTGCATTAGTGTTGTAAATGTATCTCTTTCCTGTTTGTAGAGTTTTTATCTTTTCAGTGAATTGACAAACCTTTTCCCAGAAGCCATTTTATTCCAAGACTTAACTCTACTGTGTATACATGTAGTTATAACCCAAGACCTTCACAACCTGAATCTGTGACCTTCAAAATCTTTGTAAAGCAAAGTAGCAGCAACTGGGCTCACAGCATTCAAGTTATGCTGCTTATTTACAGCACATTTTTTATTTATTTAGTTTTATTTTATTATTTTAAATCCTGCCCTTGTTATTTTTACAAGTAACTTGATATGGCAAACATATCCAACATACCGCTATTTTCCCCACAACAACCCGGTGAGGTGAGGTGAGCTGAGAGAGGGTGACTGGCCCAAAGTCACCTAGCTGTCTTTCATGGCTCAGGTGGGACCAGAACTCACGTTTCTTTCTAGCCTAGTCCCTTAACCACTGGACCAAACTGGCTCTCTAATATAAATCACTACTAATGTAAGCATTAATTATACAGAATGTTCAGCACATTTTGTATACATTATCTCAGTAATCATTTCCTGCTATGTTGAAGGATGTTCTAGAGCAGGGGTGTCAAACTCACGGCGTCACGGCATCGTCACGTGACGTAGCAGGACTTTTTCCCCCCTTCGCTAAACCGGGCAAGGGCATGGCCAGCATGTGACACATCCGGCCCACGGGCTGGGAGTTTGACAGCCCTGTTCTAGAGGAAGTGGGTCCATACAGAAGATGGGCTGTGTTTGTTGGCCTTGATTGCTCATCTGTATGAACTGAGAGACACTCTCCAACTAAAGTCTTTCCTATGGCTTACAGTTATATTCCATAGAACCTTGTCCATCATTTCACATAATCTATTCGGAAAATCCTATAAAGTTTCCAAATACCCAAATTAAAATTATATTTAATAAATTAAATTGAAAAGCTAACATTTATGTCCTTATGCTGATGGTACTGCAACAGTTGTGTGCCAAATCTACTCTACTGAGGGAAGCTGGGGGTAGGGGAGAAAAAATGATCAAATCTACCTTTTTTAAAAAAGACATGTTGTCCCTTGCTACTAAAAAGAACCTCCATAGTATTATTTTATGAATAAACAAGGCAATAGATCATTCAATCGTGCCAAAAGTCCCAAGTACAGGATGAGTAAGAAAAAAATACTGTTTAAACCTCTGGAGCAGTGGTGGGTTGCTGCCGGTTTGGACCTCTTCTCCCATACCGGTAGCGGAAATTTGCATCCGCTCGCAGAACCGGCAGCGATGGCCGGCTGTCCACGCCCCCCAAACCGGTTCTTCGGTCGCCGCGGCTGGAAAAGAAGCCTCTGCGCATGCGCAGAGGCTTCTGCGCATGCGCAGAGGCTTATTTCTGCATCGTAACATAAGCGCGTGCGCGAGCGAAGCAAAACGCGCACTTCCATCGCGATGCGAACCGGTAGGGAAGGTAAGTAGAACCCACCCCTGCTCTGGAGACATAGTCAAAGTACATCATAAGAAGCTTGATCCAGATAGTACTGTATAAGGCAGTTTCCTAAAGAGGACAGATGCACTGCGATAGAGTTTGTAAGCCAGTGAATTAGCTGCTTGAGCAACCCAATTTTTTCTCAGTCAAGCCAACCATGAAACTGACAGCTGGAACATGCTATGATTATTATGAATAACCATAGAATGGGAAATGCTTTTTGTACACACGTTATATGATATTTGCGCACCAATCTCTCCAAATTGGGACTCCAATGGCCATAATGTAGCATTCACCTCAATAAGGAATCTGGCCGGGGGAAACCCTTTTATAATATGAGCAGAGGACTTTGTCCCTTTTTCAAAGAATGTGAGAATGCCTACTAATTAGAGCTCAGGCAAATGAACTATTATTCTGAACTGTTATCAGAAGCATCATTTGATAGCTTCCAGATGTCCTGTTTTATGCTCTAACATCCAAGGTAACCTTTAGTCACAGGTAAGCCTTCTTTCCCCTAAACTGTTTCTTTTACCATACACATTCATTAGCTAAAGCAACGGGTTCCAAAGGTTAATATTGTACTACATTAAGAGGATTTCCTTTTAATATGTTGTAAGTATATTTCTTTTTGATTTTATCATTCTCCTTCTGGTTCTTGTATTAGTGGAACATAAACAGGATTTGGTATTCCATCCGGATGTTACTATTCATAAATCTACATTTTATTTCCTATCTGCTGATAATGTGCAAGGTTTAGTGGCCTTTCTTCACAATGCTGTTGAATTATTGACTTTCCATTACAATAATAGGCAATTTTCAAATTAATTATGGTAAATAGAGAATGGAGAGGAGAGGAGGTTAATTAGGACATTCATTTTGGTAGGGAACTGGCTCAGAGGTGGGTTCTAACTTACCTTGCTGCCAGTTCGCTTCCTCCCGCGCCATGTGGGCGCGCCTCGTGGGCGCGTGCGCGCTTTGCACGTGTGTGCGTGCGCAGTGATGAAAAATCAGAAAAAAATTCCCCCCAAAAAAGCCAAAAACAAGATGGTGACGCATGCGCAGTGCCGGAAACTGCTTCTGCGCATGTGCAGAAGGAAAAAAAAAACCCGGAAAAACTTCAAAAAAAAAATTCAAAAAAAAAAAAAGATGGCGGCGCCCACAGACCGGCACTGACCGAACCGGATCCATGACATCACTGTGATGTCACCAGCGTGTCGCTACCGGTTCGGGCGATCCGGTCCGAACCGGGAGGAACCCACCTCTGAAATGGCTTAAGTTCTGATATTTAACATAATATTCCTCAACTCTACAATATGAATTTAGCACCCATCTGCAATGCTTTAAAGCACTTACCAGGTTCCTAGTCAAACATAGAGACTAACCATTTGGGGGTTTCTTGATGGGTCTCCCAATCATGTACTAGCCACGTCTGATCCTGGTTAGCTTTTCAAGATTGGGTCAGACTCAGCTATAAATTGCCATCTGGCTGGGCTACTATTGCTAAAAATTGACAAGCACAAAGGGGGAAAATAAACCTGATCCCTACATGTGCTTTGCCCTTCCTCATACTTTGATTTATTGTCTCCACCATAAGGCCAAGCTTGGGTAATTCCCAACATACATAAATGAACAGCTTCTCTCCAACACAATTCCCTTATTGAAAGGTACATATTAATATCATAGCAAGGTGGATTAGCAGGTGGGGCTTTTAAACTTCACTGTTGAATACTTTTTTTAAGCAGGCTCATCAGTTGCCCTAACAACTGGTCATGTATAACGTCTATTCAACATGTATGTATAGTAACAAGCATACATAATATAAGTAGACATACAATTGATTTAGGAACAGATTTGTTTCTTGGTGCTAGTGTAATGTCTCAGTTACAGTCAGTCTCCAGATAATGTATAAAATAGCTAATTACTAGCAGTAGTAACATGATTGAAAACCAGGAGGTGCATTAAGACAATCCCTTATGTACTCTTGCTTAGAATTATAAGGATGGACTGGGGCTGTTATGGTTATTGGCTCCAATATTATGATAGAATGGAGAAGACGAGGTGGTGCACTGAATAAAAACACTGAAAGCTTTTAATATTATCAATCAAAATAGAGAGAGTAACAATCCTTCCATTTCTTCTTTAACAAATAGGCTTTCTTTTTTCAAAAAAAGAGGAAATTTAGTATGTGTGTATCACTAGTAGAAGACTATGGGTTCTTAATTTATTAAATTTCATTTATATGGGTTCAGAAATAATTAGGGTTAATAAATATTGGTAAAAACATAAGCTTTTTTAGATATAATACATCTCTAGTGGGCACACTACCTTTTGAATGTTGAATTAGGGAGAATCTTGGTTGATATAGCTATTTTTATAGGGAGGGGGAGTTGAGGCTTCTCTTTCTGTGAATATTCTTAGATTATTAAATTGTTGAAGTACCAATAATGTACCAAACCACTCAATTTTTCTAGTTTGATTTGTTTCCTTTTGATTTGAACACAGTCCCTTTTCAGTACTCAGTATTGTCCATGTACTTGCAGGAACTGGGCATTATCTCCTTAATGGACATCCTTTCCAAAGTTATTATTATCAGGTGGCTAAGACTTCATAGATTACCAAGCAATAGTCATAAAAACCCATGACTGTTTCACATACATAATTCAATCCATGTTTTATTATATGGGAGATAAAATTGCAATATTTTACAGCCAGTGTAAACAGGTTATGAGAAGCTTTCTTTACCCAGGCTGTTTTATAGAAGATAATTCCTTTCAGTATATTTTTTCTCTTCAGAGTTATTTCCTCCAGATTTATAATCCTATGCTCAGCCAATGAACTCAGTGGATTTACACCTGAGTAGTGACATATCTGGTTACCCAATTAGTTCTAGAGTTCAAATATCTAACCAACTAGGAAAGTGGTTACAAGGGCATCTTGACTTTTTCATATTTTCTTGCTGCTTGGCAAAATGATAGCATCATATAAGTGCATGACAATGCCTTGAAGCTCTATCAATTACTATACCGATCATTGCATCTTTATTACAAATTCTGGTCAGGTTATTATGAACTGGCCATTGTGCTAGCTCTTACTGAATTGAATAACTATCTTCAAATATTTTTCCCTTATTGAGAGCAATATTGTGAGAGCTGGTGGATGTTTTAACTGTATTTTTGAAACTAAAATTCCTTTTCACTTTTTCAAACGTATTTTTGATTCAGCTTTTAGGAAAGGAAAATGGATTTCTCTAAGAGAAGGGAAATTCATTGAACCTATGTTTGGAAACTGTTTTGTTCATTACATATCCACATTTCCAAGTCCTGTAGCAGATTTAAGTCTTAGTTGGGTTTAAAAACTGTTTTAACTTTATGCAGCAAATATGGTGGGTTACTCTATTTAGTACATGTTTTCCAAAGGACATAGTAAAACCATATGGTTCTATCTATACATATATAACAGAAAAACACTGGGAAACCAGAATTGGTTAGTGCTCCTTTGACTGTGTTCATCATGCATTTATGGATGATAGCTGTAAAAACTGCAGAAATGCAAGGTAGATAGGTAACTTACTTGTTTGCCGTGTATAATTCAGTTGGTTTTCATTGTACAATTGACCTGACTATATATATATCCGCTTCTATGTATAAAAAAGCATGAGTTTGTCAATACTCAATTATAACTGAGGTGGGATTCCTGCTCTTCAGAGTTATTATCTTTCCATCTGTAGTAATTTATGCCTCATTAAGAAAGCCTAAATTAAGTTATTTACTTTGTAGGCAACCTCAGTTCCATAGGGAAGTGAAGCCCATATCCTATAGCTGTTTGTATTTGGCCAGGAATCAAGAGGATGGAAATTGATTTGTTAATTTGTCTAATATGATGTAAAATTTGGTAAATTTGAAGAGGGGAAAACCTTTAGGGAATGCAAGCCCCATAATAATACCTTTCCTTTGAACAGGTTTTCAAAGCTATGTATGAGCCAGTAACAGATGCAGCTTGATTTCCTATAGGACATTTTGTTTTATTATGGTAACTCTTTGAAATAGGTTCCCAGTAAGTCTTATCAGCCAGCCAATCTGGAGCAATCATGTTGTCCATGGGTATTCTTATGCCCATCCTTTGGAAAGTTTGATTTGAAAGTTACTATCAACAGATTCTCTTTAAATTGCAAAGCTGTCGCCCTTTTATACGGTACAAGCAACTCCCACGGAGAATCCTTTTTACTAAAACTAAAACATAAGTCTATCAAGCCTATCAATATAAAAGGATCTCTCCTGGACAACAGTATTCTCTTCAACAGGATGCTGCTGTAGGATCTCAAATATCATTTCAGCATATCAGGGTAGAGATTTAGAGTGGTGATTTCAATTTTACAAAACATCTTTCTATTAATAGTCCATAGTGTCAAGCTTGGATGACAAGGTGGTCAGTCAATTCCTGTCACAACTAATAGATCAACCTTCCATTAATGAAAAAAAATTGTAGACTCCACACTTGCTGGAAAACACTTGGAAGAAAAAAATATCAATTGCTTGGAAACTACTGTGCTAGAACTTATACAGATTTAATTGTCTTTAATTGGGCAAATATTAAATTGACATTTCAGTTGATTGTAAACTACCAGAAATTCTTGGTTGATAAAGCTTTATACAAAAAGAATATATAATTACTTGTTAACATACTAAATAAGGTAAAATCCCCTTTTCTGACTTTTGCAATAATTAAGGATTTCAAATACCATAAACAGAGATGTGATTAAGCAACAGTGTATTTAGTAGTGCATCAATAAAACCCCAATCATTAATAAAAATCAAATCAAAAGTGAGTACTTAAAAATGTTTAGCAGCAGTCTAGCAGTCCAGAGTTGGATACCACAATAGTCTCAAGGCCCCCTCAAATCAATGATAATTTGGTAGCAGTTTTAGATTAACTGTAGTTCATAAGACCTTATCCTTTTTAATATATTAGTCTGCAAAGGTGCTACCATCGGCTAACATCACTCTTCTCCTACAATGTCTCAGGTTATTATTTCTGTCACCTCTGAGAACAGAAATCTTACACAAAATGGCCTCTAGATATAATCTCTTCCAGAAAGTTCATGGTTGAGCTATAAGTTGGTTTAGGGCTTTCAAGATTGTAAATAGCAAGAACTATGCTCTGAAACAAATCAAGATTATTCATTTAAATAAGATTCTATAGCTTCTGGATGTAACTCCAAGGATAATGTATTACCGTAACTCAAATAGGATACTTAACATTGCCTGGATGACATTGTTTGGGTTCATTTCATTTAAAGATGTGAGGAGCCAGATTGTTGGGGGCAATATGCTGTAAACCGCTTAGAAAGGGCTGTAAAGAGAGGTATATAAGTCTGCTAAGTGTTATTGCTATTCTTTTTTCTTTTGTTATTTTTTAGTGAATAATGGCTTTCTTCTGCTTCATTTTCTTTTCTTTTCTTTCTTTCTTTCTTTCTTTCTTTCTTTCTTTCTTTCTTTCCTCTTCCTTTCTATTCTCTCTCTCTCTCTTTCTTTCTTTTCTCTCTCTCCCTCTTTCTCTTTCTTCTTTCTTTTTCTTTCTTCTTCCTTCCTTCCTGCCCTTCTTTCTTTCTTTCTTTCTTTCTTTCTTTCTTTCTTTCTTTCTTTCTTTCTGCAGCATTTACCAAAAGTAGCATTCGTTCGGATTTAAATTCAGCTAAAAAAGATACCAACAGCAGGGCTGTGAACAGGATGAAGCTATTGACAGGAAAGGAGAAGCTTTAAAGCAAGAAGACGGCAGACAAATTTATTGAGCAGAAAATTCAGCTCTGCATCTTTAGTTTTTGACAGTGGCCACAGTCAAGTGTAACTATATTTATGAAAGCATTTGGGGGAGCCCTGGTTCAAGAATTTCCAAATACTGTTATCATTCCAACTATTATTTAAAACAAGGCAAGTTAAATTTGAAGATGCACCATATATTGTAAAATGCCAGATTGTCTGGTATTTTCTTTGGTTTCCTTCTACCAGTTCTCTAGCAGTCTTTTCTGAATATATTTAATTGAGAAAAAGAGAAATAGTGTATGTGTCCATAACACCTGCACACATGCAAACACAGAAACTGTGTACACTTTAACTTCAAAGGACTTAATGGTATTTTGATTGAATAGTATACATACAGTAAAATATAAATACATTTTGTGATAATCAGGAAATGCTGAATAAAAATTATTTTGTCTATGTATACAAGTTCTATAATATTATGAAATGTACATACATAATAGTATTTTACAACAAAAGGTGCCTCAAACATATTATGCAATGATTACATTATCATGATTAATAATAGACATAGTTTATTTCTGAAACAATGAACTGAATTTCCTCATCTGAATCCAAGGTAACAGAAAAATATAGCCTAATCCAAAATTGGAGGAACTCTTTGTAATAAACTATTTTTATCATTAAGCCCAAGAATAATTTTGTTTCTAAAAATTAAAACATCCTAATAATGTAATGAAATATTTTTGGCTCTATTTGTTAGAAGAGTTCAGAGTTACACTGTTTAATTTTACATTATAGATCTCCTGGAGACACTTATAAGTTAATAAACAAATTGGGAACTTTTGACGGGAGAGGGTTTTTTTTATATGGTTATTCAGCCTTTTCAAACAAGTATTTCCCATAATCATAGCATTTTCATTCTTGTTTCATCCATTTATTGAAAATTTAATGGAACTGTACATTACTTTGGCTATATATTATGAACTGGTTTAATTCAGCTCTTTCCTTTTTTGTCATTTTAATAAAGTCCTAATGTACTCTTTCCCTTTCCCTTCACCAGCCACAATTATTGGGTTTTTTGAAAGTCTCTTGCTTCTGATCTGCCAATTTCAAGCCAAGTTCTCACAAAAGAGTCTTGAGTGCCAACACAGTAGTCAAACTAGAGATTGTACTAGTGATACGGATTGTTTCCCAATAACCTGGTGATATTACCGTAGCATTTTCTCTAGATAGTGGCCTGCTCTTCCAAGACTGGTTATTTCACTATCGGTGTTAATAATGATGTCGGCTTTAATTGGCAATTCATATGCCACGCATAAACTGAGTGTTCATTTGAAACGGCGTGATCTGCCCGAGGAAGATATGGAAGAGGCATGAACTTCTGCAGGACTGTTGTTATAAAAAAAAGATATTTGCATTTACCTTTTTTTCCTAACATAATTGAATGTTCAGAAGAAGCTGAAAATTAGAGAACAAACTATTCATTCAAGTACTGTGACCTGGTGGTATGGTTGTTTAGAAAGACTTGATTTCTCATAAATGTCTTGTTCAGTAGAATAATTTGGTCTTATCTATGTATGGAGAACCTGTGACTCTCCAAATATTGTAATATTGGGAGTTGGGACTCCAACTCCCAATATACTCAACTAGAACAGTTATACCAGTTATACATATTCTGGGGGTCAACAGAGTTTAACCCTATTTTAAAAAGTCTTTTTTTTTTCTGAATCAGGTTGGGGTAAACAGTACTCACAGAAAATGTTTCCACTCAACTTTTGACCCTTTCCCATTCAACCCTTTCTTTTTACTTTACTTTACTTTTATTTGCATTTCTATGCCGCCCAACTCCCAAGGGACTCTGGGCGGCTTACAGCAAATTTAAAAAACTTATTAAAATATAGAAAGCTTATTAAAAAGATACATAATAAAAAAACATTTAAAAACAATTAAAAACCCATACACACCTTTTCATGGCCGGATCTCGCCAAATTGCAGAAGCGAGATCAACGGCCCCAAGCCTGCCGGAACAGCCAGGTCTTCACCGCTTTCCGGAAGGCCAACAGGGTGGGGGTAGTCTGGATCTCAGGAGGTAACTGGGTCCAGAGGGCCGGCCCCTAGCACCACAAGCCACAACCTACCATTCAAAAAAGCCCCCTAATCCTTTGGGTCATATTTCAATAGAGCATGGAAGGATTGCCATGGGAAAAATAAAGTCTGCTCATAACAGCCCGGTGGCACCAGTCTATGTCTGAATGGTACATAATAAAAACGGCTTACAAAGAAAGACCGAATTTCCAAGAAATAAAAACAACTCTTAAGGATCCTTATGGAGGATCCATGTACAGTAATATCCAAATGCTTCATTTGCAATTAGCCTGTATGTGATGATCTACTCGTACACAAAAAAATACTCTTGAATAAGAAAATAATGGAACACATTGTAATTCCATGGGCAATAGGCATTTAGACAAAGTAGGAGGAATTATCCCAGGCAAGATGGTGTACTAACAGAGATATTTCTTTATAATTTCCTATGCAAAATCTTTTTTCATACTCTGCAGAGTAAGGTTTTTCTTTTTCCTAAAGATAATCAAGGTTATAAACCAGGGGAGGGGAGGCACCATTTACTTATTTTGATCCAAAATGTCTTGCAATAAACCTGCAGACCTTTTAAATATTTTAGACTGTTTCTAAAACAAATTAATATTTACATGTAATATAAACATGAAATTTCTAAACATTTCTATTTTTAATTTTAAAAATGATTTGTACAAGAAACAACAGTCTACCATATCAGAACAAAATACACAATAATGGGAACTACCCAGGGTTGACTTTGATCTGTACTTGACTGAGGGATTACTTGGGAAATCTGCTGCAATAAATTAGACTGGAAGCATGAAAATAACCCCAGAAGATCACTTGTATACCATGCAAGAAAACTGCAGATGTGTGCCTATGTTAAGTCGGGAGCCATCATGGTACAGTGATTAGAATGTAGTATTGCAGGCAAACTCTGCCCACAGCCATCCGTTCAATCCTGGCTGACAGCCTTCCGTCCTTCCGAGGTCAGTAATATGAGGGCTTAGATTGTTGGGCACAAGATGCTGATTTTGTAAACTGCTTAGAGAGGGTTGTAAAGCACTATAGAGCGGTTTAAGTTTAAGTTAAGTTAAGTTTAAGTTAGTTTTATTTCTGTGCCGCCCAACTCCCGGAGGACTCTGGGCGGCTTACAACAATAAAAACATTATAAAAATATAAAAACTATTAACAAGAAACATATTAAAAACATTCAACAACAAATAAAAACCCATACACACCGTTTCGTGGCCGGATCTCGCCAAATTACAGAGGCGAGATCAACGGCCCCAAGCCTGCCGGAACAGCCAGGTCTTCACGGCTTTCCGGAAGGTCAGCAGGGTGGGGGTGGTCCGGATCTCAGGAGGTAACTGGTTCCAGAGGGCCGGGGCAGCCACAGAGAAGGCCCTCCCCCGCGGGCCCGCCAGCCGGCACTGTTTAGCTGACGGGACCTGGAGGAGCCCAACCCTGTGGGATCTTACCGGTCGCTGGGAGCTATGCGGTAGAAGGCGGTCTCGAAGATAACCTGGCCCTGAGCTATATAGGGCTTTAAAGGTAATAACCAACAATAAGTCTAAGTGCTATTGCTATTGAGTCACTAGAAATCACATTCAAAAGTAATTGCTTTTTTGTAGCAAATTTCACAGTTTACAGCAAAGGTACAGTTTTCTACAATAAAAATGGTTCTTGTTTTTATGCTAGACACCTCAAAGAATCTTAAAAGCTGGGCTCACATACATTGAGTAAGTAAGTAAGTAAGTAAGTAAGTAAGTAAGTAAGTAAGTAAGTAAGTAAGTAAGTAAGTAAGTAAGTAAGTATATATTTATTTATTTGACTCATTTGTCACTCATCTTGCCTCAAGGCAACTGTTATAAGTACTTATAAAAGCTGTTTAGAGGCTTATATGTTAAAACTTTGAGTTGGGCCTAGAAGCAAATAGTTAATCAGTGTAGTTCACTACAAATATATACTACCAATGTTTCTCCAGACTTTCATAGCATTCAGGAAATAAGTAGCCTTCTGATCCTATTGAAACATCTAGACAATCTTCATTATATTAGACAATTTTTCTGTTCATCTTCCAGAATTTTGTCCGTGCTAGAATAAAACTTTGCCCTGCCTCTTCCAAGTGGACTTCTGAAATTAATGAGACATTTCATAGAATGTCTGACTTGAAACATAGTCAGATGACAACAAACATCCTCTCTATTAATACATCAGAAAAATATTGTTTTGAAAAAAACATGACTGCAAGATACTGCTGTCTCAATATAGTATTTTCTACTGTGTCTCATCCAGCTAAGCAGTTATCTATGTTAATGGGGCTTATAACTTGATCATTCTCAACCTCTAAAGTTTGGAGCAAACTTTTTTTTTCTTTTTTTTCTTTTCTTTTTTCCTTTTCCTAAGAAGCTAGACCCAGAAATTCTGAAAGGTGGAAAGATTACCATACATGAGGAGAAAAGTTTAACACTTTTCTTCCATGTCACACCTAACCAACCTTTGTCTCCAGAATTTCAGTTTTGTGCCATTTGAAACTTCCTTCCAGGCTAAATAGCAATTTTAGATAGGGATCTTCTGTGGAAAAGGAATCTGGGAACAAACTTGCAGTTGCTGACTCACGATTAGCAGAAGGCAGTCATCGCATGGAGAATCAGCCTGTGGGGTTTTAGGGTTAACTTGTTCCTACATAATATTGACATGCCAAAAGTAACCAGATAATTATCTTACTTAGGTTTGGGGGGGGGGGGAGAGATCAAGAAGAAAAATATTGAAAATGCTCATTAAAGGATGCAGTAATGATGGGAGCAGGGAATAACTTGTACTATGATTTTGGAGTAAGTAGTTTTTTAACAGCTATTTTTAAAAATTGGAAAGATTTAAACATCAAAGCTGAGTTGTTGCCAATGAAAAGCACTTCTTGCTCCCTCAGGTTTGGACATTGTCTTTTTGTCCAGAAGCCATGCACTTTCGGTTCCTGATGCTCCCTCATTCATCTGGAATGATTTGGGGGATGTAGTGGGGGCAGGAAGCAACAGCAGGGGAGGGAGAAAAGCCTCATTCCATGAATGGAGTTCTCTTCTATTCATAAAACAGGAGTTAGGCTCCAGGCCAATGTGCAGATGGATTTGAATAGTAAGTGACCATCCATTTGAAGTATATAACAAATATTTTTGTAGGAAAACTATCAGAGTGACAGAAAGACTTCTTGAAAGCTTTGTATTATGACAGTTGTAGATATTAGGCAGTCTTCCATTTTGCTGTCTACATAAAAAGGTCAAAAGTCCAGTTTTTGTCTCTAAAACAATCTTATTTAGAGAATTACTTGCATACTGTATTTGAACTCTGGAACTGCTTCATTGTGTTGCCTGTAATAGGGTGACCATTCATAAAGCTCTCTTCCTTTCTCATACTTACATCCTATCTAAAAATGTTTCTCATTGCTCTTTTTCCTATTAACACTGGATTTTCTGGAGTACATTAGAGAATGTGATTTAATCCTATTCCTTTCTGCTATTGCCCTCATGTTTGTCACTAAAAAAATCCTCATGCTGTTCCTGCTCAGGGTGGCTGAGGTTTGATAATTAAACTGAAAATACCCCCCAATGACTCTCATACAATTGGTGATGAGATCCATGAGTTCTCAGGAATTTTTCTCTTTTAATTATCCTTTTTAATACTGCCTTTGAAAAGTAGGTTTATGTGAAATAATAGGAAATATTTGTAGCTCGGGTTTTAGATTTTGGCAGTAGTTTGCTCTCTGAGCTTGTTTCCATTTAGTTCCCAAATATTTCGTTATCAGATTAGGTAACATCATCAGTAGGTTTACGTGTTAAAAGTGACACCATTGGATGGACAGCACTAGATCACATGGGCTTAATTTCAACCTGTGGTGGAAAGAATCATATTGTTTGTTTTAATCTACTAAGTGTGATAGTTATTCGGCAGCCCTAAGCAAAGGAAAATTGAGGGTGAATGTTGAACACTAAGCTGTGCTGCATAGGGACTGTAAATCCAAAAATCCAAAATAAAGGATGATCAATGTACAGTATTTGCTTATTTTGAATTTTACACTATAACCTAGTGTGCGGGAATGAACAGTTAAGGCAAAGGCAAAACAGTTAAGGCAGTTAAAATATACCTCTGCAGTAGATGTTCTATTAATAGCATAAATAATATGTTATTATTTATCTGTAAGATTCCTATTTAGATCTTAAAATATGCTGAGATGTAGCATTCCAATCAAAGGAGGACACTGTCTACTTTTAAAGCTTCATGCATCAGAAATTTCCTGAAAAATGGGGAATGTATCAAGAAACTGGCCTTTGTTCCATTAGGCAATTTATACATATATGAGGTTATTTACCTAGGAAAGCATGCAGATGAAAACTTAATTTGAATCTCAAATGGTGCATTCTAAGAAGAGTCATACCATACGATATTGCTGACGCTCTAAACCGCACTTATTAAAGGAGTATTGCATGGTAGTTCATAGATTCAGTGGCAAAGTGAGCATTATAAGAGCTGTAAAACATTTTGTAAATCAGTGGCCTATTCATTCTGTACAATTGACTAAATGATATAGATACAGGCTTGAAAGAGGCATAATTTAGTTCTGCACTGAAACATTTGTAGAAGAAATTGCATTATATCTGGCCAATCATTTTATCAAAATACAAGAATCGTATTTTGTAAAGTTTAACACAAAACACTTTTGTTCAAGATCCAATACACTTTGTAAATATTTTGTTTATTTATTAAACTTAGTATTTGCTGCCCATCTCATTTCGAAGCAATTCAGTTTTGCAGTGTAAACAGCTCTGTCCGCATTTATCAAGCAATAATCAGGCAGGTACACACACTTACCTGTTCATGCACTCGCTTACATTGCCAACTAACTCACGATGAAGAATAGATTTTTCTACCAGGAATCATCCTATGGCAGACCATAAAAATTAGAGTACAAGGTTCAAATCACTACAGTAAATATGTCAATGATAAACAGTAGGTGAGTTAAAACCTACAAGCTAAGAGCCTACCTAAATTAGTATGCTCTCTTATGCCCAGATCACCACTCAGTAAAGTTACTGTAGCATGATCTAGGTCAGTGGTTTTCAACCTTCCTAATGCCGTGACCCCCGCCCCGCCGCCGCGACCCCCGTACCGCCCACTCCGCACGCGCGATGAGGTGACAAAGGGGGCGTGGCGGGCTAGCGCGTGCTTAGGCGACCCCTGTGAAAGGGTCGTTCGACCCCCAAAGGGGTTGCGACCCACAGGTTGAGAACTGCTGATCTAGGTGGAACAATCTTTTGGGCCAACTGTAATTTCTGTGTCATCTCCAAAGGCCATCTCCAATGTGGCTGGGATATTGGTAGATAGTCCTGCTATTACAGGGTAAAACCACAATTGTAATTACTGCGCTGGTTACTAGCAGACCTCTGGGCCCAATTTATCAACTGATCAGTCTACTCACTCGTAGAGGACTTTAACCATAGTACACTTCCCATTAAGTTAGAGCCGAGGTGGCGCAGTGGTTAGAATACAGTACTGCAGGCTACTTCAGCTGACTGCTAGCTGCAGTTCAGCGGTTCAAATCTCACAGGCTCAAGGTTGACTCAGCCTTCCATCCTTCTGAGGTGGGTAAAATGAGGACCCAGATTGTTGGGGGCAATATGCTGACTCTGTGAACCGCTTAGAGAGGGCTGTAAAGCACTGTAAAGCGGTATATAAGTCTAAGTGCTATTGCTATTGCTATAAGTTAAAATATTGGAAAAAGTCAAAAGAAGATACTGCTTTACTTCTTGTGAATTAACCCAATGCAAACAGGTGTTTTCCCTAAAATAAAATGAATGATGACAGCATACTAAGCTGGCTCTCCTCAAGAGGGTATGAGGGTGCATTAACAGGGTTAGTAATTGAGAATCTAGTAATACATTTGTGGGTCTACATTCCATTACATCCTTCAACATGTATATGCTTTCAAGTATAGAAACTCACACAGTACGAGCCACCATGTATAGTGTATGTTCTTAATTCTGTCAAATAATATCTGAGTTGAGTATAAAATGCATGACAGTGAGAATTTTAGTTGGGAAGTGAATAACAAAATATGTAGTTGAATTTGTTACAATCGATTTGTTTCTATTTATTTTCTGAATAAATAAAACAAACAATAGCGGAAACATACAGATCTTTTTGATTCTCTGTGACAGTGATGAGATTTTTTTCATAATATATTTTTTGCTTGAGAAATTGAGAAATATTTAACAGATAGTTCTATAGGTCAGAAAGTGAATACAGTTTGCTAGCAGAATTTTGTCCTTAGTTCTTAGTATTCTTTACAGTGTTGAGCTAGCATTACGTTTGTTAGGGGCCTGCCCAAATATTACTAGAGAAGCATATCATTATTGGCTCATCGGGATTTGTCAAATTCATATGATTTTAAACAGATGCTAATAGAAATGTCATGATGGCTGATGTCTTGCTTTATAAAGAGTTCTATAAAAAATTATCTGATTAACTCGATTTATATCTACATCGGCAAATGCTATAGTGTGATATTTTGTGCATTATAGGATAGCAACAGCTTTGGACAATTGGAAAATCATGTATATTATAAATAGATAAGGGAGTGAAAGTGTATTCTTCTGGACTTTTCAATACCGTTCATGATAGTATCCTTCAAGCTTGCTTTGATGATTTGGTTGGGGCATGGTGATAATGATAGCTGTGCTTCTACAGACCTGTGATTGGACTGAATTCCTAAAGGTTATACTTCTGCAGGGCACTAGGGTGTGAATATAACACCTGCCTATAGAGTAATGCATCAACTGTATTCTTTTCTTTTCCCAGGAGTGCGCAAGCTCAGGAAAAGCACAGCTACTTTAAGAAGTGCAGATAGATGCTAGATGTACACATCTGCAATCTCCAAAGCACCTTTTTTGGAACCTTTTGGAACAAAATTTGAAGCATGACACAGTCTCAGCAGATTCCAAGTATCAACAAGTGGATTTTCATATTTGATTAAACCATGTTTTATTTGTCCATCATTGAATGAGTCACTATATAGCTTGGGTTTGTACAACAAGGAAAATAAAAAGTCTAATGAAGAGAAGGACTAAGGGTGACTTGATATCAGTCTTCTAATATTTTAGGGGCTGCCACAGAAAGGAGGGGTTGATCTATTCTCCAAAACACCTGAGGGCCAGACAAGAAGTAATGGTTGGAAACTTATCAAAGACAGATCCAACCTAAAGGAGGGAGAAAATTTCTGACAGTGAGAACAATTAATCAGTGGAACAGCTTGCCTTGAGAAACTGTGGGTGCTCCAACACTGGAGATTGTCAAGAAAAGTTTGGACAGCCATTTATCCAGAATGGTTTGGGGTTCCTACTGAAGCAAGAGGTTAAACTAGAAGACCTCCAAGGTCCCTTCCAACTCTGTTATATTGTTACTGTTATTATTTAGCACAATGTATGAAATCAGGCACTTAGTCTTTTCTAGATATGACTAAATGTGAAACAATGACTGTTGATATGTTGGGTGGCCTAGGAAATATGGAACTCCTTCATACACTGCCCAAGGTGTAACAACATACATGCAGTAGAAAGCAATGTTAGAATAAAATGTGAACCTCTTTGACATACAAATCGGGCAACTATGCTTTTGAATGCCCATCTTCCCTAAACAAACTACTTCGAAAGCACAAAAGTAACTACTGTGTTTCCCCGAAAATAAGACAGGGGCTTATATTTTTTTGACCCCCGAAATATGGCCTTGGCCTTATTATCGGGGGGGGGGCATATTATTTTTGGGGTGCAGGAGGCAGGGTGGGCCGTGAGACGCGCGTCTTACTGGAGTCTGGCAGCTCCGTGGCGTCTCTCGGCCGGTCTGTTTAGTTCCAGCTCCAGCTCCAGCCGTCACCATAGAGCGGGAAGCGCACTCACAGAGTGGCCGCTGCCCTGGCTGGGGTTTGGAAGCCGCAGAGCCGGAGTTTGGGGGAGAGAAAGAAAGAAAGACTTCTGCTGCTTTCCTTGCATGCAGCCAAAAGCAGAAGCTTCCCCCCTGCTCCTCTCCGCTCCAATCTCCCCGGGGTCCCCCCACCTGAGCACTGACTGACCGGAGCGGCCGCCGGCATGCCCGAGAAGCCCTTCCGCTTTGGGAGTCACCAGACGGGACGGCAATTGAGCCGGACTCTTCCTGGGGAGGGGAACCTCGCAGGACCCTTGCCTGCACTTCCTTCCTCCCGCAGGCCCCGCTTACTCTTCCCAGGCACCCAGCAGCGAGACACCGGGCAGCCACGCCGAGGGCAGCACCGACAGATGCAGCTTGGCCGGCGCGGCCACGGCCAGTGCTCCCTGCCCACAGCTGAGCTTGGCCTGCAGGGGGCCAGCCGGGGCCTCCATAGATGACGGCAGCGAGGGCAGAAGCAACACCCGCAGGGCCTCAGCCATCCCTGCCGAGCAGAAGCAGCCGGCGACCAAACCTGAATTGACAGCCAAACTTCTAGCCGGGCGCAGCAGCAGAAGTAGCCAGCGAGCAAACCTTTCGGGTGGCGGAGGGGAGAGTGCACGTAAGACACAGCACCAGGACAAGGAACCTTTTGGCTGCATGCTGCATGCAAGAAATCTTTCTCCCCTTTCGCTCTAAGAGGCTGCGCAGGCGCGATGAGTCTCACGAAGACTCATTTCTGGCGGAGTTTGGAAGAGAGAAAGATTTCTTGCGTCTCGTTTCTCCCCACCCCTCCCCACCTGGCACTCCCTCTCGCCGGCTGAGATCGGCAGGCCAAATTCAGGGAGCTGAACACGCTGCCGCTGCCCAGGAAGAGAACAACATGAGAAATGGGCTCTCTCGCAGCACCTCCTCCCTCTCTTCTTCTCCTGAGTGGCAGCAGTGCGTCTGGCTCACTGAATCTGGCCTGCCAATCTCTGGACACACGGCTGCCACTCAGGAGAAGAAGAGAGAGGAGGCACTGCGAGGTTTGGGAGAAGAAGAGAGAGAGGCGGTGCTCCCCCCTCGCTGGCCGAGATCGGCAGGCCAGATTTCCAGCTCCTGCCATGCCCGGCGAGTGGGGGAGAAGAGATGGCAAGGGGAGCCCCACCTCGCTCCATGCATCTCATTTCTCTGCTGCCCCACCCCTCCCCACCTGGCACTCCCTCTCGCCAGCCAAGATCGGCAGGCCAGATTCGGGAAGAGAACAACATGAGAAATGGGCTCTCTCGCAGCACCTCCTCTCTCTCTTCTTCTCCTGAGTGGCAGCGGTGTGTCTGGCTCACCAAATCTGGCCTGCTGATCTCTGGACACACAGCTGCCACTCGGGAGAAGAAGAGAGAGAAACGGCTGAACGCGC
>QLTV01003402.1:635575-655185 GCA_003457575.1 Thermophis baileyi
AACACACCGCTGCCACTCGGGAGAAGAACAGAGAGAAGAGGCGCTGCGACAGAGCCCATTACTCACGTTATTTTCCCGGGTGGCGGCAGCTCGTTCTTAAGTTTTTCTTTACATTGGAGTTTCCCTGCAAAGACCAGCCAAGAGAGAGTAGTGGTGGAGAGAAGCCAGGTGCTGGTAAGATGCGTGTCTCGCAGCCTGCCCCTCCCCATCCCCTGCCTCACCTGCCACCCCCAAATTGTGCCCAAACTTCTTACCAGCGTCTGGCAGCTTCACCGCTTCTCTTTCTTGGCTGGTCTTTGCAGGGAAACTCCTTGAAATGTAAAGAAAAACTTCTTGCGAGTGCGAGAAGTTGTTAATTGCTCGCACTCGCGATAAGTTTTTCTTTATATTTCAAGGAGTTTCTCTGCAAAGACCGGCTGAGAGAGAGTAGTGGCGGAGAGAAGCCAGATGCTGGTAAGATGCGCGTCTCGCAGCCCGCCCCTCCCCGTCCCCTGCCTCACCTGCCACCCCCAAATTGTGCCCGAACATCTTACCAGCGTCTGGCAGCTTCACCGCTTCTCTTTCTCGGCCGGTCTTTGCAGGGAAACTCCTTGAAATGTAAAGAAAAACTCGCGAGTGCGCAAAGTTGTTAATTGCTTGCACTCACGAGAAGTTTTTCTTTACATTTCAAGGAGTTTCCCTGCAAAGACCGGCCAAGAAAGAGAAGTGGCGAGCTGCCAGACTCTGGTAAGATGTTCGGGCACAATTTGGGGGTGGCAGATGGGGCAGGGGATGCATGTACGTAGTTGGGGAAGGGGGCTTATTTTGAGGGGGACTTATTTCAACGCATGCCCTGAAAAGCCCTGTTGGGCTTATTATCAGGACATGTCTTATTATAGGGGAAACACAGTAATCAGGGAAAACGTTGTGAAGTAACAGTTTCCAACAGTCTGGATATGTCATTTTTCCTCTTTCTTGATTGATTGTGTGTTTATTTTGCTTGCTAATATTCTAGTTAGGGGGCCTTTTTAAAAAAGCTACCTTCCCATCCCACTCCAGTAAACAAATGACATGGCAAACTCTTAGCATCTCCTTTTGCTGCAAACCAGGCCTAGATCTCTCTTCAATTGTCTGTGCTTTGCCAAGGGGCATCCTGTTCACTCAATCTCAGTGTTCATGAGATTAAAAATAGTAGCTTCAAATAAAACACACAGTACATTTAAATAGAAAGTAAACAAGTCAGGCAAGGCTGGGAAATTCTGCCTTAATTCATGTGGCTATTATGTGTTCCTAAAATAGTTTCTATCTTTGGAGGTGCCCTTAAGGAATTGTGAAGAAACCTAGCATTATTTACAATGAATGCCACACTTTCTATTCTGTTGGTTTAGTCTACTTTAACCCCCTCCATCCTGTGTTCTCTGGCACAGCTCTTGCAAACATTTGCCTGCACGTAGGCCCATTCAAGGCTGAGACTTGGTGGATGAAGATTTTCCAAACGAAGGCCTGTTATTTGTGTAGAGTACAACTCTTTCAGTCGGCAGTTCTAATTACACCGTAACACACATTACTGATGCGATTACTTTCTGAAGAGGATATTTGCTAATTAAAATCACTTCATAATGAGATTCTCTCACAACTTATCTTTGAAATACCATCTAGCCTCTGAGAGACAAATCTTGTCTTGTTTGTCAGCCAATGCCTTGAAAGAAGTACCCCAGTTGTGAGATATTTTCTTACCTGTTACTGGCTTACGATAACATTCTCTGGGGTTGAAGTGATGCAAGCCTGAAAACTTGCTAATTAAGTGAGCTACACAAACTTTCCCATTGCTGATAGGCCTGGCAGTTGCAAGAGGCAATGTAACAAATCTGGTGTGAAAAAGCTTACACCACTGGGCAAGGGTTTATCCAATAGAAGTGAGTTTAAATCCCTTTGACTGGAATGGATGAGAGCTAAGCAGATGCTTAACATATCTAATGAAAACAATGTAGCCCTAATTAAGTTTACTCAGAAGTAAATTTCATTAAATTTGATTCCTCACTATTCTCTTCCTTTTTCTTATTTGCACTCTATCCAAATAGCCACCATACTGTAATACATGTGCAATATGAAGCAAATTCTGCTTTAAAGAGTTGCCTGTTTCTCAGAGACAATATTTTAATGGATATTTGCAGTCCTAATTTCTTCAGCAGTTTCTAGCTTTTACTGATTTTTAAGGAACATTTAAGGTGTTCTTTTAGGCAAACAGGAACACAGAGTATCTTGGCCACCTGCATCACCAGAGCCTCCTGACTCTCTTGTAACAAAAATTGGCTGAAAATTTCTTAGCCTGGAGGTCTTGGCCATCCTTCAGTTACTGTTATACACATCCTGCCTCCATTCAGCAATTCCTGTAAGATATGAGGGGTTTTTTCCCCTCTGAATTTCCTGCTCAAACTCTAATAGAATATCTACAGACTTTTAAATGGCATGTGTACTTAGAGACAATTGGATTTCTTTGGCAAAACCTCCAAGCAAAAGAGTCATGAGGATGGGAAAGCTATACAACATGTGTCAGGCTTCTTTGAACAACACTAGACAGGAAGCAGATGCAAGCAGGCATTCAGGGACACACAGCTTCCATACATGCTCCTTTGCAGGAAAGTTAATATAGTAAAGGTGTTATGAAAGCATCACGGCGACTGCTGTATATTAAATGCAAGCCCGATTTATACATTTAAATCAAATTTTACAGTAATGCATTTTTTTTCCTTCCACCTGCATGGTATAATATGCTTCAGGTCACTTTCTCTTAGGCAGAAAGTGCAATTTTCTCCCGTCTCTTGTTTTGATAATGGATTAATCAGGGGTGAAATCCAGCAGGTTCTGACAGGTTCTGGAGAACTGGTAGCGGAAATTTTGAGTAGTTCGCAGAACCGGCAAATACCACCTCTGGCTGGCCCCAGAATGGGGTAGGAATGGAGATTTTGCAATATCCTTCCCCCAGGAGTGGGGAGGGAATGGGGATTTTGCAGTATCCTTCCCCTGGAGTGGGGTGGGAATGGAGATTTTGCAGTATCCTTCCCCTGGAGTGGGATGGGAATGGAGATTTTTGCAGTATCCTTCCCCTGCCATGCCCACCAAGCCATGCCCACCAAGCCACACCCACAGAACTGGTAGTAAAAAAAATTGGATTTCACCACTGGGATTAATCGGGTTTCGGACAGTTTGCTTCTTACCTCATGAGAATTAGCTCTCGTGGCATGGAAAATGATTGGCATGGCAGGGGACAAAGCAGATCACTTTTATGTGTAGGTAGTTCTAATGCCTATAGCACGGCTGGTAACATATGAACCTCATAATCCTATTTGAACAGGAGTTTCAGGAGCTCCATCCAGCATGTTGAAGGATTCAGACACATATTGCACAGTGTCTAGAGAAGGTCACAGGTACTCAACCCTTACAGTAATGCTGTATATTGTGAAAATATGATTGGCCTTAATTTATCAAGTAATGAACACCGTAATTAATACAGGTTGGCAACACTAGAATTCCCTGATGGAACTGTAAAGTACTAGACCATTTGTAATGCTACAAAAGTTATAGTTGATTGACTTGTTAATAAGACCTCCAACTAAGGGTCCTACGGAAAGAAAATTGAAGAACATGCTAGTATGAAGAGCCAAGTGTTAAGGTTGTTTGCCTACCTTCCTAGGCTGACTTGGTTTCTCTTATAGAGTCTTTGAACATGCTTGCAAGCTGCTTTCTATCTTTTTGAACTATCTGCCCTTCTAGCACAGGCTGACTGCTGAGATTCAGCCAGTTTTTTGGGTGTCTCAGATGGAGATACTTATCCAGTCATTAATCTGATTTTATAGTCCACTGGCAGCCAAATTACAAGGAAAGAGAGTGGAAGCTACACATTTATTTTAGATAACAAAAGCTAATAGTTTCATGTCTGAAGATAGACAGCTATATTCTAAAAAATACAAGAGAACAGTCATGATGGGCAAACAACCACATTTGCTCAACCTTGCAAGCTAGGGCAAATTTTGCATGTCTAGAAATTATGTTGTTGAGCACAAAATCCCATCAGTGAATCAAATATGGGGTGGGAGATGGGCATGAGTAGAAGATGCACAACTGTGACAGAACACTCTAGTTTGTTCTAGTAATTAAGGCATCAGACTAAAAATCAGCAGGCTGTGAATTCTAGTCCCACCTTAGGCATGAAAGCCGGCAGGGGGACTTTGGGCACTCTCAGCCCACCTCAACTCACAGAGTTGTTGTTTAAGAATATAATGAATCTGAGTAATCTTCAAGCCAAGCCCTAATTGAATGATAGAAGCATTATATGCAACATTATGCTGAATTTGTGTGTGTGTGTGTGTGTGTGTGTGTGTGTGTGACTGTATACACAATAATTACGCAGGTTGCTTTTGATAAGAACCATTCCATGACCCTAGGTTTATTATACCGTAACAATCTCTCCGAAGATAGATATTCTAGTGTTCTAGGTGAGCAGGAACATAGGTTTTAAATAGTTTTTTTTTTAAAGAAGCTAAAGAGAAAAGGGGGAAAAAAAAGTAAAGCAGGCTATCATTTTCTAAATCTTCCCCCTGCCTCTGAAGGTCAGATTTCAAGTACAAATCCATTTTTGTGTTTTTGTTTCTTTGTTTTTGTTTTATATAATTTATGTTGGCTGGCATTTTAAAATTGCAGTGGAGCAATAAAAAGCCTGAGCTTAAAGTTACTATCTGCCTTTGCCAGATTTTTAAGGAGACATGAAGATGAATGTCAAAGACTTCTGGGGAAGGTTTTGAGATACTGTTAAGAGCTACATTCATTTGTCAGTCCCAATAATTGGTCTTTATGTATATCTTACTCCTGTATTTCAGTATCGTCAGCTAAAATATTTTCTGATTTCTCCCTAGAATTTCATTTAAAATCCCAAACCATTTTTTAAATTGAACTTCAAGAAGAACACAAACTAACATGGGTTTATGGCCAGCATCAAACTCATTTAGGATATCTTATGATTTTTGTTGCTACATGGACCTAATTTATAAGGAAGAAATAATCCAGTGACTAGTCCTCAAAAAGATGCATAATCATCATTAAGAACCTACAGTAGAATCCTTGATAATCTCTGAGCTTGGTTGTAGACATTTCATTACCAAACTAGGTAACATCATCAGGGCTAGGACTGATGGTGTTATCTAGTTTGGTAATGAAACTTCTACAAGGAAACAACTAAACTCAGAGACCACCAAGGACCCCACAGTTCACCCCTAAGCTATAAATATTCCCTTCTATCAGTATATACAATAGAAATAAATAAAATATATTAGATTGGATCCAGAGAGATTTAGTTATACTCATAAATCCATCAAAATCACAAATTAGAGAATAGTTTAAAATAAAATGGGACAATATGTTGTTTCTGAGTGTTTTGAAAATCTAGCTATTGTCTTACCATGTTGTGTGAACCAGCTCATTATATTAAATCATATTACAGTTTAGTTGTTTGGTTTTAGTAGTTTAAATAAACACAGCAATTGTGTTCTATTGACCTGGGTACAGAGCTTTAAAAATCTTTGTTACTCTGAATAGACTTTAAATATGACTACGCTGTGATTAAACCCATATTTTTAGCCACTATCTCTAGTAACTTTTAAACATTCATTGCTAATCTTAGATGCTGACATATTTTCAGATATGATTAATGGTTTTAACGAAGGCAAGTTCAAATGCAGGCCTTGTGTTTTCTAATCGGAAAACTAGTTTTTGGCACAGTATCAGTAATTGATGCATGAAAAGAATACATGTTCAGATTGATATGGAGCTCTTAAGAATCTTAATGCCCTATTTATTTATGGCAGAAGATGATATCCCATTATTTGATATCGAACAATTTTCAAACAATACAGGGATTAGCCAAAACAAATAGAGATATAAAATTAAATCAAGTGCAAGGTTCTCGAGAACAGAACATACAGGTTAACCATCTGCCCAGAAAAGGTGAGCAGAAACAACCATATTTCAATGACTTAAAACATTTGCATGGAAAACTCCTAATTATTCCATATGCACCAGTGAGACCCAAGGGGGGGGGGAAGGAATGGCTGTCATAATCTGTGAACCATTATAGGCTCCGAGATGCTCCACTCCACAAATAACCAGATGAGGGGAACTCTGGTTGAAGTTGTGCTTAAGGGAACAGTTGGGATTGTTACTGGTGTACTGCCATGGACAAATTGTTCTCTAATTGCCTTCTAACTCCCTGGTGTCAACCTCCCTGCAGTGTGATAGGGTCTATCTGATTAGCTCATTCTAGACAATTTATGGAATCAGGGGGATTCTAGAGAGAGCTTGGGATTTCCCCCAAGGATATGGTTAGCTGAGACCTTTATCACAGCCAGGAATGGGCAAGTGGCCAAGGCCTTGGATTGTGTTACTCCATGTGGCTTCTCCCTGTGTGTTTTTCCCAGGGTATTCCTCAGTCTAACAAGGAACTCTAGGAGATAAAGCACCAGAGGTGATACCTGAAAGTTTGTTGGAGGAAGATTTGGAGCAAGTTTGACTGAACATGGGTAAAAGTTCAGATTAGGGAATACTCATGGCAATAAGAAGAGGACACTGTACTTTGTGCTGTCACCTATTTATTGGATCCAGCACCCTCCTGATTCATGAAAGAGCTAGGAGGTGATCTGTGGTTGATGATACCTCCTGCCTTAAATGAGGTGATGGTGCTCCTCCTTTTGAGGACTCCATTCTTGGACCCAACAATTTTTGATTACTATTATCCTCTCTCTAACCTTCTCTTTTTAGGGAAGATTGTTGAGAAAATGCTTAATGAGTTGATGAGAACCTTGGAGAAAGTAGATTATCTAGAACCATTTTAGTTGGCTTCCAGGCCAGGATTTAGTACAGAGAAACATTGGTTGCTCTTGAAGATGATCTGTGGCATAGCCAGGATGGAGATGCTACATTTATCCTTTTGCTCCACGGTGTTTCAGTGGTTCCAAAACTACTACAGTGCTGTATCATTCTGTGCTGGCTCGGGGGGTTAGGGTTTTGGTGATTCTCCTTCCTCTAGGAACTGTGTGCATTGGTTTTATTTGGGAGGGAGAGGTCTCTCTCTCTCTCTCTCTTGGCCCCTCCTTTGTGGGTTGCCACAGGGCATAATGATTTCTCCCCTCCTATATAGCATGTACACACACTGCAGGTTGGGGGTCATTCAACGGTTTGGGGTTTGGTATCATCAATATGACAAGCCAAGAAACAGTAGATTTATGTTACAAGTAAACTTATTTTGACTAGACATCAGGTAGAATTTCCTTCAGTAATGGAAAGCACTACTTTGGGCAGATGGCTTCCAGTCTTTGTTCAATTGCCAAGTCATGTTCAACTCTTTGCGACCCCATGGCACCCCATGGACCTGGATGTCTCCCATTTCCAGTTTTTCATCTGTATGATTCTAATTCTAACTTTCTTCTAAACCAAGTGAATATTAAGTTGACCTTTTAGACTTTTTTCAACCAACAAAATATCTTTCTTAATAAAGATGATAAATGTAACATCTTCATCACAATTATACAGTGTAGTTGTGGCCTTCCCTCCCATTATGAAACAGGCTTGACCCTTGTCTGGATGCTACTGGGGAAACTAACGCAAAGCCATTATTCGCAGCATGGCTTGTAGATGGAACACAGCATGCCTCTCTTGCCCTTTTAAAGTATCTAGATTATTGTTCCTAACAACACATTTTATCTCATGGGCCAAGACAATCAAATTACATGCAGGGTAAAACACTTTATACTTTGATACAGGGTGACATTCTATTAGAAGTTTAAAAAAATAACTATCGCTCTTACCAGTCGAAAACAGTGATGCTAACTTCCTTAGGAAGCAGCAAGTTTGTAGCCCCCTAGGGCTATTCTAAATCTTTTTGTTTGTTTGTTTGCTTGTCAATGTTTCCATAAGCCATATGTCCTGGCAAAGGCAGCTGTAAGATCTATTTCCTTTTAAGAGAAAATAACACCAAGTGCTTGAAAGTAACTTTTGAAGCCATTTCCCTATGTGATCTTGAGCCAATGTGCTTTTGATCACAACCATAAAATCCTCTTCCTTTTCTTCCATTCACAGTGGCCTTGTAGCCTTATCTGACTGCCTAACAATGAAAGTATTTTAACTCAGATGTGCCTTGATCAAGCAACAACTGATGGTGGAAATGTATCTTGAAATATTGAGTCCAGATTTTCCCAGGTCATCATTTATAAATAGCAAGAGATTGAACCTAATTATGTTTTAATTGATTATGTAAATTCTATTAAGGCTACTAGTTGAGAATTCCTTTTACAGGCAGGTGACAGTAGCCCCAAAAGGATAGTGGATAATAGGCACCCCACCCCATCTTAGTTTTCCATCCATATCTCTCCTTATTTTATTTTTGTATATCAACAGAGAAGCTGAATTTAGCTGAATTTTGCCCAGAGACAATTGGTGAGCTGCCAGAGCTGAGATTAGTGTCTCTGGTCTTAGTCCAGCCAACTATTAAATGAGACTTCTATCTGAGCTAGGGAAATTAATATTCTTCCAGCTGATGAGAAAATATATATACTTGTACATGTAAGGAATCTGTGTGTGAAGAAAGACCCTCTGATATTCTGAGAGAAGCTCATGAGAGATATTTGATGGGTGAAGACCATTCATGGTCCAATGGCAAAGTCAGCATGGTCAGTCTGAGGTTGAGATATATAACTGAGTATTAGCATTTTCATAGGTGGTCCAGAACAATAGCATGGTTACTAGCTCCCACCATCTTGCACTATCACCATCTTGGTTTCACAACCAAGCACAACAAATGCTTGTCTCAGTACTATGTCCCAATGTGAAACGTGACTAAAAGGGATGTGTAGCCCTTTAAAACCCTTGAGGGGCTTTAAAGCTAAGCCCAATCACCTTCTCAACAATCTTCTTCAAGACTGGACACTAGACAAAAACTGTCAAGGAATATTGAGTTCAGTAAAGGCTTCGGGGGTGGTGGTGTTCAACTTGCTCCAGGTAATCATTAAAGTCTATGCTTCTGTGTTCTGACTATGGCAAAGGATATGTATTTATTAAATGTATATGCCACCCATCCTACTGATAAGGGGACTCATTGATGGTGATTCAAATCCTAGTTCATGTTTCAATGAACCGTGATGAAACAAGCAAATCCAGCTTGGCGTTTGCAAATACTTGATGACTTGGGTCAGAGTCATGGTGGCCATAGAAGCTATGAACTCATGAACTATATGTCACTGGGCGGCAAGTTGAAGTCCATAGATCTCAGAGACACTGACAACCTGGTGATGGAATCTAGGAGTTCAGGCAAGATGCTGGTACAGTAGCAATAAACCCAACAGCTTCCTGGAACAAAACTGCTGCCAAAGGGTTACATACCTTTCATTATCTCAGAAAGTGTATTTACTTGATGGCATCCACCATGATACTGCAGGCTCTGGTCTCATAGCTAATGTCAAACTCAAAACTTGACTAGGCATATTTTCAAGAAAGATCTCCCTCTTCTGGGCCTATGCAAGTCTTGGTTATGCACACCAGTATGGCTGCCTCATCCCAAACTGAACCTGCGACATGACATTTGATACTTCAGACTGTCTAATAGCCAATCATCAATAAATGCTTTTTCCATATAATTTTTCAGCCAGCTCTGTATACAGAGCTGCACATTATCCTGCACATAGATAACCAAGCTGCTAATCAGAATGTTGTGGGATAAATTTTGAAATGCTTTGCCAAAGACAAATGTATTACATTCTTACAAGCTATCGTGAACTTATCTGATCCATAAAATGAGATAAGATTACTCTGGCAAGTTTTGTGCTTGATAGGTCACGACTGATTTCTTCTAACTAATGCAATGTGTTCAAGGTGCTTACTAATAGAATTCTCTAAGAAGTGCTTAAAAAATCTTCTCGGGTATTGCTGTCCAATTGTCTGCTCTGTGGTTTACTATACTCTTCTTGTCTGTAGTCAGTTTACAAATATAAACTTGACACTTTCTGAGCAGTATATATGGCTATAACATGGCTATAACAATTTTTTTTTCTTTTTGCTTCTTCCCTGTGTCTCCTACTTCTCACATAGTTTTTCTGATAAAGGAATCCTAGAAAATTTGAAAGCTAACCCACTCTTGTATGGCATTATTTATTTATTCGTTCAATTATTTATATTCCATTTTCTTCTAGGAGTTCAAGACAGCTTACACAAGGATCCTGCTGCCCAGAATCACTGCTATGAGATAGATTGTGATATAAATTGTTTAAAATAAATACATAAAAATTTATAGATCTGTCTTCATTTGATCTCCTTAACAACTCATGTCTGGGGTGGGAAGGAGCCAAAACTCAACTTGTAAATTATTGTGGTTGAAGATAGAACTGAACTTGGCCTTCCTTATCAGGCTAATACCATACTCAACTATAAATTGGGATTTGTTTTTCTGATGGAGTATCAGGGCTTCAATTGCCTTTTCTGTTTTTTGAGATTAGATTATTTAACATTTCCTTGGTATTAGTAGGAAGAAAAAAAAGGAGGCCATAGATTCTATTGTGACCAAATAAGACCAGTACAAAAAGCATGGTGTTACCCAAATGGAATTCTGGAGACCACTGGTTTCTGTGTTCCTTCTAGTGAATGGCAATCATTCATGTCTGATAGTGCATAATCAGCATCAAATATGGATTTGTAACAAATTACAATAGCTACTGAATAAAATAGTTGGGAAGGATGTCATGTGCATTTTTCACAACATTTGTAACATTTCTAAACTCTTTGGTTTGGGAGGAGGTGGAACATCAAGGAAGGTGGACTGACAGAAGCAGCATCACAATGTCACAACCCAAGCCCTGTCTCTTCTTATGTACATTGTGATGTCGCACGCATGCATGAAAGGAGCAAAGCTTGTGACATTATGTCACAGTGCTGGGTGCTTGTATCATTCTAAGTAAGGTTACAAGTTCTTGTGGATAACAGTGAGCAATCTATCTTTATAATGGCAGTATATGGTTGAAGAATCAATGTAAGCTCTGGCTTAGCCTGTTTACGAAGAGTAGATTTTCCCTATATATTTTGTTTAAGACCTCACTGAGAAACCTGATATTTATCTAATATTAAAAATGAATAAGTATCCTTCCCAGAAAAGAAAACATACATTTAGTTATAAGGAAGCTGCAAACCTATCTTTTACATATTCTGAGATGAGCATGGAGGCAGTCCTTTTGTGAAATTAGTTCTTATAACTTGGTTTACAAATTTCTCCATCTTGCCTTACTGTGTGATCCAAGGATGTTTCTGGGGAGCCTAGAATCCAACACGCCACAATAGTCCTATTGGACACTGTTTTATCTTTTGATAAAAGCCCTGGGGAATTCAGAAGATTAGAAGCACAGGCTTAAAGCACACACAGTCTAAACCATTTTCTGTGATCAGCTGAAAATATTGGAAAGAGAAACCTAGCAGACATTGTCACCTTGTTATTCCCTTTTGTTTCAGATACTGCACAAGCTGAACTATTTATTATGAGAGACAGGCTTGATGTTCCTTTTCACTCAGCCATATCTTCAGCCTCAGGCATTGATCAAAACCAAGGCAGCTGTCCTTGGAACAGTATAACTATACAATTTAAAGCAGGCATTGCAGAAAGCAATTAAAAGAAATAAATAAAATGACATTCCAGTCTAGATTGGGTACACTAAAGGACATTTGGGCATTATTTCTTGAAAGCAGGTAAACAGAAGTCTGCAACTGAAAGAACGAGTGGCAACTTTACCTCCTTTGCACTGTTTTCAAGGGTGACAGTTACAGAAGTCCCTTTCCTCCTCTATATTCTGTGCAAATTTCAGAGTTGTGTTTGCTAGTGTCTTCTGCTCAGGTAGAGGTTTAAGAGGGAGATCTTAGTTCTTGTTGCTTCTAAATGTGCAATCCCAAGTGCTACAGACCAGGGGTGGGTTCCTCCAGGTTCGGACTGGTTCTCCCAAACCGGTAACGGCCCGCTGGTGACGTCATGATGATGTCACCGAACTTTTGAATTTTTTTTTCAATTTTTTTTCCAATTTTTTTTCCTTCTGAGCATGTGCAGAAGCCGACTTCTGGCACTGTGCATGCAGTCGCCATCTTTTTTTTCGGCTTTGGTTTTTTTTCTGGATTTTTTGCTACTGCGCATGCGTGCGCACGCCCACATGGCATGCCCACGCAGCGCACCCACGCGGCACGGGAGGGAGAAAACCGGCAGCGAGGAACCCACCCCTGCTACAGACAGAATTATGTTGATGCCCCATTGCTGTTCTAAACATGCTGCTTACCATGCTCTGTCAAAGGCTGAATGTCCCATCTCAGAAAACTGATTCTCATGAACTGGATCAAACTGACCAGTTCACACAGTTACCTAGTTTGTTGGTTTGAACTCTGAGCTTGGCGATTTGGTTGCAAATGCTTCGTCCCCATTCGAGGAGACATCTTCAGTGTGCTTTGGATTGTGCTTGTCTGGGGAGCACTGGCCTTTAAATACCTTTCTGGGTCCTGGTCTGATTTTGGGTTGTGTGATTGGCTGGCTGTAGTTGCTGAGTCATAGTCCTTGGTTTTAAGTACTATCTGTGTGACGTAAATTAGTGCTGTTGTTGTTGTTCAGATGTCTTCTGATGATGTTATGGTCTGGTTTTGGGTTGATTTGATCCCGAAGGCAGCAATTAAAGACCAACAAACAGGCATGCTGCAAACAAAGTTATAACTCGACAGATCACAAGAAATAGGGCCACATCACACGCAGCCAATCAAATCAACACCCTCCTCCAAAAAGCCACCACAGTTAGCCCTCTAACCTAAGCTTTATTTATTCTATTTCTTTGTAGAAAATGATTTGAAATTTCTTTGAATATTAGTAGGGCTGGTAGTTATGTTGTTGGTTTGAGCTCCGAGCTTGGCAATTTGGTTGCAAATTTTTCATCCCTATTTGATACTTAAAACCAAGGACTATGACTGAGCAACTACAGCTATCCAATCACACAACCCAAAATCAGACCAGGACTCAGAAAGGTATTTAAAGGCCAGTGCTCCCCCAGACAAGCACAATCCAAAGCACATTGAAGATGTCTCCTCGAATGGTGACGAAACATTTGCAACCAAGTCACCAAGCTCGGAGCTCAAACCAACAACATAACTACTAACCCGAGCTACTAATATTCAAAGACATTTCAACAGTTACCTATAGTCAATGCAGTGTTTGAGTTTTGTAGTCATGGGGAAAGGTGGTAATGAAATTTAAACTCAGTGAAAAGAATCTTCTTTGGTCAGACTGTGCATCCCTGATAGATGCACCTCTTCAGTCCTAGAAACTAGCTCTTCCTGAAGGTATTATTTCACTCAAATAACATTAACTGGTGCTATAGGACAATATTTTGGATAGATGGGTGGCCATAGAAATTTGATTAATAAATACATAGTTTGCATTTTGTTGTGCTCTGAAGGATAAATCTACTCACTTAGCAAGGGCAGGTCTGGAAGCCCCTGGTAACCATTGCTAATTGAATCACCACAGGTCATTAAGTGAGAACCTCACATCATTGTGATTCATGACTTCCTGCTGGCTTCCCCATTTTTTTTTCCTAAGAAGCTGGCAGGGAAGTTCGCAAATTGTGATCACGTGACCATGGAACATTGCGATGACTGGAAATCTAGGCCAGTTGACTGGGGGACACACTCAACAGTTAGAACTTTGAACAACCAATTGTAAATACCATTCATTCAGCACTGTCATAAGTTTGAACGGTCATTGAACAAGTTAAACGAGGCCCACCTGTACCTTCCCTCTTGGTATTCCATTAATAGGTGAAGGCAATTCTGTTTTGCTATGCTTTAGAAAGGGGGAAAGTCAATTAGCGGTTATATTGTGTTATATTTTCTTTTGTGTTTCTGCTTTATTGTATGCAGCTCAGGTTACATGAATTGTCAAGCAAACAAGCAAAACCACTGTACTTCTACACATTGCTTTTCTATGTATAGATACTGTAGCCTAGACACTAGTGACCTAGTTAAGATCAATTGTGCTGTGGATTTCTTACAAGATGCTATCTATGACAGTTTTAAATCAAGTTTTCACAGCTCAGAGTGTTGTATGAAATTCGTTCGGATGATCACTCTTTATTCCGCTAATACATTGGATACAGATGTCAGTTGGGGGTCAAATTGATAAGGAATGCATTTGACGATCACACTTCTGGTTGGTAGTCTCTTATGCACATACCACTTTTGTTTACACTGGTGCTGTCCCTGACAGTTGAAAAAATGACTGACAAGAAACCTCTCAGTGTTAAGGAGCTTAATAGGTCTCCATTTGACCTGTGAGCAATGCATATTTGCCTCATCATCCTCAAAGCCAAAAAGACATGTTGCATATGATTAGGCTCCCCCACAGTTTTTATTTTGCTTTTCCCAGCTTTATGGAGTTCTAGTATAAGTAGCAAAACTAAAGGCAATCCTGCTCTAACCTGCTCTAACTGAATGGAATAGCCTTCTTTCCTCCTGCAGGCTGTAAACTGGAGAAAAGGTATTAGAGGAAAGCTCTAATACCTTTTCTCCAGTTTACACCCTGCAGGAGGAAAGAAGGCTATTCCATTCAGTCTATCCAACATTCCAAAATAGTCTTGTTAGGAAATCACTGTAATTTCCAGTTTAGTTTGCACTCAGCATGCTCCCAGTCAATCCCTTTATCCAGATCAGAGGAGGCATACCACTCAGTCACCTGGCAAAAATACAATTTTATGTATATTTATTAAATATCAGCAAACATAAAATGGAAACTAGAAACATGGGGCAAAAAAATAAAAAAGACAGAAACCAGGCACATTTAGGGAGAAAGACATGAACAGAAAACAAGAAATTAAAGGGTATAGAACTTAATACCATAATCCACATTATCTGCGTATCTCTACATTATCTAGGTATTAGATTATGTAGATGCTGCACCATTGGAGGTTTTCAAAGAAAGATTGGACATTCATTTGTCCAAGATGGTATAAGGACTCCTGCCTTGAGCAAGGGGGTTGGACTAGAAGAACTGCAAGGTCCCTTCTAGCCCGATGACTCTATGATTTTATGATCCGCATGTCTCCAGCTATATATCAAAAGACAGAAATTTCCAGAGCCACTGGAAACAATATTGCAGATAACTAGCACAGAAAATCCCAGAGGGAGTGTTTTATGGATAGTCCTCAACTTACGATCAGTTTTTTAATAACCATTCAAAGTTACGATGGCCTTAGAAAGGGTGCCTTATGGCCTGTAAAGCACTTCTAGCTGTTGAAAAACATTGCGTTACCCCCTATCCGCCACAGTTACAATTGTGATCTGGATGCTTGGCAACATGTTCACACATACAACTGGTTACCAAGTGCCCTGCAATCATGTGGTTACCATTTTGCAATTTTCTCTGACAGCTTCTCCAGAAAGTCAATGAGAAAACTGGCAGGGCAGGTTGTGAGCTGCTGCCATCTGCTGAGACGACCCCCTCTCATTTCTGGAGGCTGATTAAAAGAGCTACCTGCTGAGGAGAACTGAATTTTTTTGGCTGGATAGAGAAATGAAATTCAGATCCTGACAAACTCCTCCTCTTTCACACAGGGAAGAGAACTGCACTCCGTTGGCAGGGTGGAAAAATGGAGCTCAGGTCCCTTTCCATACCCTGCTGAAGGTGTTTCCTTCTTCACATGGAGAAGGCAGGGTAGAGAAATGGAACTACAGTCCTAATCAAGCTGCCATACACAACTTTAAGGTGATGGGAAGTGTTGTGATGAGGAAAAATGTGCCAATTCCATGATATGAAGTGTCTTGCCAAAGGGAATCGCAACCACCTATTCCCATGGCCCAATACTTTTTCTCACAGAAAGAAACTAACCTATTTCTATCTAAACTATCGTATTTCCAATACAAGTGGCATAGCAATAGCAATAGCAGTTAGACTTATATACCGCTTCATAGTGCTTTTACAGCCCTCTCTAAGCGGTTTACAGAGTCAGCATATTGCCCCCAACAATCTGGGTCCTCATTTTACCCACCTTGGAAGGATGGAAGGCTGAGTCAACCTTGAGCCGGTGAGATTTGAACCGCCGAACTGCAGCTTATAGTCAGCTGAAGTAGCCTGCAGTGCTGCACTCTAACCACTGCGCCACCTCGGCTCAAGTGATATGACACAATAAATTCTGACATCAACATTGCTTCTTTTCCTCCTCCAGTGGTGACAAGAGCAGCAGAATCTGGACAGGGGTTTGAACAAAGTTTCTATGTTGTTGTTATCGGGCTCTTTAATCATGGCACAGATTTCACAATGCAGTGCTGTCTAATTTCTCTGCAGAGATTGTAAAATCAAGTAACAGTTATCCCAGAAAACAGTACATAATACCAATGCATACTGTATAATGCCATTGCAACGGTGAATTCCTTAGTAGACTATACAATAAGAGATTATGCTGACTCTGTGAACCGCTTAGAGAGGGCTGTAAAGCACTATAAAGCGGTATATAAGTGCTATTGCTATTGCTATTAACTAGAATCTAAAAAAGGTGGTTGTGTGTGTATGTTTCGGTGTGAGATAGCATATTCACATGAAAATAAAATGAAAACACACTGAAGAACAAAATTGTTTTTGCTTAATTGCATGCAATCTTTCAGATTTTTAAAGATATGAAATTATTTGTAAACCTTGGATTCAAAGAGAAGTCATGATGATCAAGAGAGACAGAGAGAGACAGAGAGAGAGAAAAATCAGATATGGTTGAATTTATTGTGTGCGATTTTATTTTCAGATTGGACTGAAAGCCATTTAGCTAGCAATCAGTAATACTTCTACAATAATGAAGTTTCATTTTCATATCCCTCCATTCCTCCCAGCTGAAGCCAGGACTAGAGTAGGATTCCAGCAAAGAAGCTTCTTCCCAATCTCTTCAGAAGCAGGCAGAGCAAACATCTCTTGGCATCCTTGTCAATTTTGCTGCTTTAGCAAAACAACAACAACAACAACAAAACACCCAATGGGATTGCAACATTCACCCATCTCTTTGTCTCTTTGTTTTGTTTGTTGCCGTATAACCATTATGAAATCAAATGGACACTAGAATGAATTTATAAGAAGCCATGATAGTTTTCAAATTATATCATCATGCAAATGATAAAATTAAGTCCTTGTTTCATGTCTAATTTGTGAGTTGTACCACCTGTGCAGTGATATCATGATGCCTGTGTTGTCATTCCTCTCATTATTGTCCCCTCAGTGTTTACCTGGGAACACAGACACCGGCATTTGTAAACCATAGCTTGTAATTTAATAGGTTATGTAAACTGTGTCCATTGTGATTTGTTCACTAAAACATGGACAAACAAAGCATGGTTTTATACAATGCATTAACCATGTCAGTTTCTTCAATCTTTCCTGGTAAAACTTGTTTAATGGGGTCATCATTATATTGGTCTCTCTTTTTTGGGACACATCTCAGTTGTCATCAGGGGTGGGTTCTAACTTACCTCGCTGCCGGTTCGCTTCCTCGTGTGCCGCATGGGCGCGCGCACGCATGCGCAGTGCTAAAAACCAAGCTGCGCATGCGCAGAAGCAAAAAACAAGATTGCGGCACCTATGGCGCTGCCAAGAGAGCCAGTTCGGGGGCGTGTCCAGCTGGCCATCGCTGCCGGTTCGGCAAGCAGGGGGAAATTCCTGCTACCAGTTCTATAGAGCCCTTCCGAACCGGCAGGAACCCACCTCTGGTTGCCAGTAATCCTCTTAACAAGATCTAGAACTTCTTTTCATAAATAGCTGATTAGATTGTAACATTATGGCCTTTAGTGTACCTGTTAGACTGTAGGTAGAGGTTCATATGATGGAATCTTCCTACGTAAGGCAAGAGTCTTACACATACAGTATAAAATTAGAATGTCAAAAAAGAAGATTATGCTACCGGTATATGCTTTCTTTTCTGGCTTCTTCCTGTTCTCTATCTAAAGGATTTTTTACTTTTGATATGGAGCACAATTTACAACCTCTAAAAGTAAAATCCAGATGTAGATTCCTGCCTCATGAGCTTTAACTTCGTCATTAAGGAGTCCCAGCACTTTGGTTATAGTTAGTTTCAGGGAATGTTAAACTTCATAGTATTTTTTTAAAAAAATGCTTTCAGTACTGCTGACCACAAGGTGGCATTGACCCATCTTCACAGCCCACAGAAAAGTAAAAGCAACTGCTTATACAACCAGCTCTTCGATTTTGTGAATAGCACCAAAGATTTCAACAGTGCTAAATTCTCGCCTAGTGGGAGAAGAGACCTGGTTGCTCCTTATAAATCAAATTAAGTGAGTATCTTCATAACATTTCGTTTAGATTCTAAATTTTAGAAGGACGGTACGGAATGAACATCTTCCTATGGATATGTAGCTCAAATTCCTCCCTACCATCTCACTGTACTTTTGGTTGCAGGTAAGTCTCCACCTGTCTATCTGATGGCAACACATAACTAATTGGGTTGTTCTTGGGAAAAAAACCTGAGTAAAGTCAAATGTTGCTAGTATTTGAATAGGAACCATCATGAACACTAGGGCAGTAGGAAAAAAGAAACACTGTAGGTGAAGGCAGATTAAACTATTTTCAAACCGTTTGCACCACCACCCCATACCCATATCCCTGCAAAGATCAGGACTTGATTTCAACTTGAGAGTCTTTAAGACCTACAGTAGTTCATAAGCAGAAATCTTATGCATAGCATTAAACTTTGACTATGCAGAGTTATATACATAAGTCTTTGCACCAAATTAATAAGACCCAGTTCATAAACAGAGAGCAAACGTATTATGGATTCAAGCCTGGGTGACACTGTCAATACTGGGTGACAGTCTTTCCATTATAAAAAAAATAATCTCTTTGCTACATCCCTTGCCACACAAATTTTTCATACAATAATATATTTTCAGTTTTTGGTACATGATTCAAAATTACATTCACATTGCAGACCACATTAGTGATCCCATGCTCTATGAGCAAATGGATGGGTATTCAAGCTAAACAGGACAATAGTGAGGAAATCCATATCATTCAACGAGTAGTCCTTAATGGGCCTAAGTCTACATGGAGAGAAGTAAGCGGTGGGGTACCACAAGGTTCTGTCTTAGGCCCACTACTCTTCAATATCTTCATAAATGACAAGAGCCGAGGTGGCGCAGTGGTTAGAGTGCAGTACTGCAGGCTACTTCAGCTGACTGTTCAGCAGTTCAGCGGTTCAAATCTCACCGGCTCAAGGTTGACTCAGCCTTCCATCCTTCTGAGGTGGGTAAAATGAGGACCCAGATTGTTGGGGGCAATATGCTGACTCTGTGAACCGCTTAGAGAGTGCTGTAAAGCACTGTAAAGCGGTATATAAGTCTAAGTGCTATTGCTATTGCTATAGATGAGGGAATAGAAGAGGAACTTACCAAATTTGCAGATGATACTAAACTGGCAGGAATAGCTAACACCCTAGAGGACAGGCTCAGGATCCAGACGGATCTTGACAGAGTTGAGTTCTGGGCCCTAACTAACAAAATGAAATTCAATGTAGAAAAAAGTAAAGTCCTTC
>QLTV01003402.1:655365-691934 GCA_003457575.1 Thermophis baileyi
GAGACCACACCTAGAGTACTGCATCCAGTTTTGGTCACCACACTATAAAAAAAGATGTTGAGACTCTAGAAAAAGTGCAGAGGAGAGCAACCAGGATGATTAGGGGACTGGAGACTAAAACATATGAAGAACAGTTACTGGAACTGGGCAAGGCTAGTCTAGTGAAGAGAAGGACCAGAGGAGACAGGATAGCAGTGCTCCAATATTTGAGGGGCTGCCACAGAGAGGAGGGGGTCAAGCTATTTTCCAAAGCACATGAAGGCCAGACAAGGAATAATGGATGGAAACTGATCAAGGAGAGATTTAACCTAGAAATAAGAAGGAACTTTCTGACAGTGAGAACAATCAACCAATGGAACAGCTTGCCTTTGGAAGTTGTGGGAGCTTCATGAGACTTTCAAGAAGAGATTGGACTGCCATTTGTCAGAAATGATGTAGCGTCTCCTGCTTGAGCGGGGGGTTGGACTAGATGACCTATAAGGTCCCTTCCAACTTTGTTAATCTGTCTGTTAAAATATGAGTGCTTCCTCCACTATTTTGTGCTTCCTAGGTAATGAAATTGATTGACAGGCCTTTTTCAAGGTTCTTGATGATGTACAATAAAAGTGAAAGAAAATCTTTGTTAAATGAAATTCAACAAAATTAATCTTCCTTTAAGATCCCGAAACATTGGGGGAGGGGGGGAATCACAGATAAAGCTAAAGTAAGGAGACTTCAGAAGCAGAAATCACAATTTATCAATTGTGGTTAGATTTTATGATTTACCTTAATACTAATAAATTATAATTTGGTGTATTTTTATATATGATAAATTTTCAGATGTATAATATCCTTCTCTTTATTCACATTATAGTAGATCTTTTTGTATGTTCTATATATTTCTTCTTTCTTGATATGTATCTTGGATTTATGTTAATGTAGTTATCCTATATTACTTGAAATAAGAAAAACCCTCCTGCAAAGTTCCTGGGGGGAGGGGGAATCTGAATTTCACCTTAACATTCCAAGAAACATACTTTACATTCTTGTAAAACCTTTTTCTCACCCCTCTTTTTTGTTTTTTGTTTGGGGGGGGGATTTGTGTGTGTGTATCCCTTCCTCCAAGCACCGAGACTCAAATGTCAGTACTCTTTTGTCTTTAAAGATTTCTCCCTCCACATCAGTGCTTGCCCTCTTATTTGAAATGAATAAGGAAACTGCCCTGGCAAAGATTTCATGTACATTATATTACAAATTGCTTCTGTAATGGGGTGCTTAATTGACCATTATTAAGCACTTTAATTTCAATGGTTGTAGATTGTGCATATCAATGCATTGGGAAATCATTATTATTATTATTATTATTATACACACAAAAATGTGAAATTACAGCTGTTATTTCTTTGGCTGGTGTTGGCCTTCATATGTATCAAGTTCTTCCCAAGAAGTTAGGATGTCATAATATATCAGAGAAGTGTGTGCATGGATCCAAGTAGTGTGGCCTTTTGTAACTGACAGATGGAAATGTTTCCACAGATCCACAGATTTTCTAAGTGCTGTCCAAGATTTTTGGATCTGGCAACCAGTATGCTGATAACCAACCGAACCACCACGGCTGATTTATGCCATAATCTTTTTGAATTTTAGTTTTCAGATCTTGACACTTTGTTAACTTCTCCAATTCTTTGCATTCGTTTCTACTGTCCTCTGGAATTGCCACATCAATTATCTACACTTCCTTATTTTCAACCACAGTTATCTGTGTTATGAGCCAAGACTTTATCAATGTGCGTTTGGAAACCTCACAGTATTTTAATCTGAGTTTTGACTATTTTTTCAACTCTATGTTCTCACCATTTTTGTTTGTTACTGACACATGATATTTTTTACAGGTGTTCCAATTGAATGCGAAATCACAACTGCCAGTTCTTTAACTTGTGTTGGCCTTTATATGCATTCAGTTCTTTCTAAGAACTCAGGATATCGTAATTTATCATCTTGTTATTATTATTATTGTTCATTACACAGTCAGCTAGGTGTTTATACTCAATTTAGCATTTTATTAAGTCGTCATCATCGTCATCATTGTCGTTGTAGTTGTTGTTTCTGAACTGGAAAAAACAAGGATTAGATAATTTGCAACTGTTTTCCAAGTATAAACAAGTATTCATTCAGCCCATGGGGGAAACATCTGAAGAAGGTTGAATTTACACTAAAAACAATCTCTTTCTGCATACAGAAGCCAACTGGACTGAAAATTTAATCTTCAGTACTGTTCATGGAATAGGGACCTTCACCCCAACTGAGGACAAGGAGTTAGTGTAGGAATCCAAGACAGATTGTGTAGCACCCAATCTTCCAAAACAGAAGAATTGGGACAGACTCCCATTCCTCTTCCTCAGCATTGGAGACAGATTCTGTCTCCCTCTCAATATATCAATATTAGAGGGGAAATAAAACTGAGTTCAACTGAAAAACATCAAATGGAACACAAGAAGGGAAACTCAAGGTGACAGATACAATATTCTAGGCTTTCCTAAGGATGCTTGAAAAGCATATGCTTAGAAAATACAAATGCTTGCTCTGCAAATTGAAATGAGTCTGAACTCTGTTGATTGGTTAGTCCCATAGTTAGTCCCATTAGTCTCTGTTTTGTGTTTTCTTAATGTTCTTGATTTAGGAGCTGGAGCGTAGGAAAGGAGGAATTTGTATGCAGATATACTGCTTCAGGAAGGTAAAAAAAAATTGAGAGGAACTGATTGATCAGCAAGTGATCCTCCACCTCAACAAGTATTACATCAGCTCCGTAGAGGTTTACTTCCTTTTAAAACCAAGAAAAGAAGAAAAGAAACCAGTCTCTCGAAAGCCCCAAGGAAACCTCAGAAATAGCAACCCAGCACTATCATTCATTCGGTGAACTAACAATATGTGAAGGGAGCCTTCTGGCTTTTTGTTAAGAGTTCAAAAGACATGACATAATAAAATGATGCCTCCCCCTGCACAACATCTTGTCAGGTTTCATAAAAGTGATAGGTGGCTGAGGTTTTAGAAAGCCCAGTCTTGCTTTCCCCAGAACAAAAACAACAAGTGTGCAGCAGTGTGCGGATTGCAGATTGCATGTGGTCTTCCATTTCCTTAATATATCAGAAATTTCCACTGCCGAGAAACCAGTGCAAGTTTTTGAAGAAAGGCTGATATAAGGAGAAGCCATTTTGACTCTGTGGGACTTGATGCAGATGATGATTGTCTGTCATTAGCGTTATGTACTGTGTGAGGTGGGTTTGTTCTTCATTCTCATTTCACGGGGCACCAAATGTACTCTGGTTGTTGGGAATCCCAGCACAGCCTCTGAATGAGACAGGCTCAGGTTCAGGAAGCAATCAATATATACATAATAGGCAAAACAAAGCACACACATGCACCTCTCAAACTTTGTGCAAAAGAGAAAGCTTGGCATTTGCTGCTCTTCTTACTTCTGCCTTCCAGGCTAACGTGTCAAACTGCACCTGCCAAAATCCTCTCTTCTGTCTAACTGGTAAAGGGACAGAAGCTTTTTAGTCTTCTGCATCCGATCACATTTTGCCCCACTTACATTGGCAGCCTTATCCTTTGCTTGTGTACTTGTAATTCAGGCCTGGTCCAAACCTGCAGCAGAATGAGGGCGGTAGGAAAAAAAAGGGAGGTGATGGAGTGGATTGGACTTCTTCAGACTGCAGCTGGTGAAGTGCTAGTTTTGAATATTGCTCCATTAACAATAGAATCAACCCTCTGCAAACAAAGCTGGAGAAGTGAGAAAAGTTTTAATCAGCTGGCTTCCGAAAAAGGTCAGTTTTCTTTTTGCATGAAACTATTTAGGCAAATGGAAGTAAAAATCAGATAGGATTTACCCTACCTGTATGCAATGTATTTACCCCTCCTGCTCCACCACCTGGGTTCCCATGTTCTGAAAGTACTCTCAGTAGTTCTCCAAAGTCTCAAAACAGCCACTGGCACAAAAGCATCCATCCATCTATACACTTAGCTAAACGTAGCTTTGCTAGGTTATTTTATCCTTGAAACAATTGGAAACAAGTCTTGCAAGAGAGTTCCAGGTACATTTTTCTTTAGCTACTGAATGTTGTTATTATTCCCATTGTTTATTTTTTCTTTTGTATTAACATCATAGCGTAGGAAGGGGCTATCAAGGCCACCAGATCCAATGCCTTCCTCAATGAAGGATTGAGATTGAAGCATCCCTGACAGATGGCTGACTGGCTTCTGTTTAAATGTACCCAATGAAGAGAAGACAATCATGTCTTCGGGAGCTGGTTCTTCTCTATTGCTAGGAAATTCTTTTTGGCCTTGAATCAAACTCTACCTTTTTATAACATTATACTATGATCTGCACTCAAGAATGACAGGGGACAGATTTTGAGCATCATTGTGACATTTTTCCAAGTATTTGAAGAGTATTATTATATCCTCACTCAGTTGTGTTCTTCTCAAGGTTCATTCCCCCCCCATCTCCTCTCATCTCTCTTCATTGATATACATCCCTAGTCTCGAAACACCCTCATTATTCTTTTCTGAATCTGTTCTACTTTGTATGAATCCTTACAGTGGGTGTGTCCAGGGTTCAAGATTTGAGCTTGGTCTGAGTAAAAGGTAATAAAATAGAATTACTGTGCTCCATGATTTGGAAATTACATTGCTTTTGTCACAGCCGGGAGCATAACTAGGATAGAATAGGTTCACACTAAAGAAAAATATGGGTCTCATATACTGGACAAGTCTGGTGAGGACATGATGAGCTAGCTGAATGTGTAGAGATGGCATTATGACCAAGATTGGCAGTCAGAGAGTGGATTCTGGCTAGCAAAATCACTCTGGAGAAAGATCATTAGACTGCCCAGATGTACTCCAGACAGTTGCTCATTAATAGTAGACTGTAGGAACCAAGATTTTTGTGGTTGGCTGGAGAGTCAAGTATCTGGAAGTTGAGGGGTTCCAAGTAAACTCACAGTTGTAATATAGCCTATATGGATATAAACTCTTCTGAGCCTCATTTCTTAATCACTTTGGAATTACTTTCTTAAACTGCTTTTCAAATATTTTGAACCTTTAGAATAGCAAATTTTATGGCGTTCACTGAATGAGTTTCCTTCAATCCTTAGCAAAAGAAGTACAGTATGAGTTTAAGGATTTAAAAATTGGGGGGGGGGAGGGAATAAAAGGCAAAAGGGTGATTAGATTGTTGTTGTTAGAAAATTATAAACAGAATGGTAGTCTAGATGGATTTGCAATAAGATTTTGAAATTAATTATAAGAATTCTTCATGTGGGAAATGGCTGTTGTTTTGAATTCTGTGGGGAAAAATCATGATAGGATGAGCCTTTAAAGGTTGAACGCTAGAGAGAATCAGAAGGAGCTAAAGATTACAATTAAAAGAGAAGTACACTTAAACTCAAGTTGCTAACACAGAATGGAGCAAAATACTTTAAATTGAATATATTGAAAAATATTTCTGAATGATGGGCTCAGAAGTTAATTTTAAAAATGTCTGTCATTATAAATAGACTGTGTGTAAATGATGCCACGGACAAGAATGAAACTGATTTCAATCTGGATTAGAAATGACAGGCTCCCAGAATGACTGGAAAAATATGATAAAGTGGATGTACAAATGAAACTGGTTGGTGTCTTCATAATAAAAGTGGGGAATGTGGGCCACGGACCACATGGTGAGAACCACTAAACTATTGATAATGTTCTGCAGCTGCCACTGTCACAGGTATGGTCAAAAATAAATGCTTGATGAGACAGCAAGGTTTTCTATCATAAGATGTTCTGCAGATTCCTTTATTAATGATTTTTCTTTTTATAAAATCAAATTTCAATAAGGATTGTAATGAGACCAACTCTCTGGAAAGTAGTCTGACAAGGTGCTGCTGAATTTCTTGACTAGAAGTTCTTCAAGTGCATAGAGTTTCTCACAAGAAGCTGATATCACAGTTGATGACTGTAGGGCATGAAATGTAGAAACTGCTTTATTCAGGTCTGCAGATCTATATTTTATCTGAGGGACTCCTATGTCCAATATTGGAAAGAATACACTTATTTTAAATTAGACTTCTGCAGATGTTGGTGTTACATCCTCACAAAAGTCATCATGAAACTTCTTCACTTGGGGCATATGTCGCTGTTGAAATTCTTGAGATAACTTTTGACATCTTGAAAATTATTGAGAGAGGTCTGGAGAAATCCTGCAAGTCTGCTTTGATCATTTGTTGCAACAACTGTAACAATTCTGAAATACAGCTAGGAGATTCTAAAAATTTTGTAACAGCACAGTCAAAGGAAAACAGAACTTTAGCTTCTGTTATCTCATCTCTCTTTCCAGGGTGAATGATCTCAGTCAGGATCTTGTAGACATCTTTGAAATGGAAATGAAGATCAAAGAACTTCATAACTCTTGCTTCACACAATGCCTTCAGCATAATTTTACACTGAGATGTCATACATATAGTAAATGCCATCCTTTGATTCTGTGTACAATGCAATTGTAAAGATTTCAGCAAAGTTTCTCACTTCTGGAAAGGCTTGCATAGTGTCATCCAGGATTAAATTAAGACTGGGGAATCTCTCTCTCCCTCCCTCTCCCTCTCCCTCTCCCTCTCCCTCTCCCTCTCTCTCTCTTGTGTGTGTATTGCTCTTTGTTATTCAGCTATAATTCTAGTTTAGACATTAGAACATAATTCACTTAAAGATGCAGCTTTACATAGCCTTGGCTTTGTAATTTTGACATGTCTAATCTTTTACTCTCAATAGTAAAATAGTGATGTATGTAAATCTAGCTATTAATCTTCAACTTCCCCCAAATTTCCCAAAGGTTCCTTGGATCTTTAGACTCCGGTGTTCACCTTGCAATCCTTAAATACATAGCAAACTACAGTTGTTTGCTGAGCCAATTTTCTTACCAGTATTGGATTGGATTGAATCCATAGTCACAGGGGAAAATGCAAATTATTTGACTGAGTTGATTTTTCTTACCACAATTTAGGTTGTGGTAATCTGTAATCACAGAGGAAAAACTTATATCTTTGATTCCCTTCCTGACAAAGTTAGAAAGAATGCTAATCCCTTTATTCTTTTTTTTCCCGAGGACTTGGGTATTTTATTGCACCATTCTTCATACAAAACAACAGAAGAGGATCGTGTTTTGCCAGCAGGTTAATAACTGAGAGAAAATTTCCACAGCATCCAACCAACCACATATTACGTATCTGCAATCTCCAGCCAAGGTCAGTGTGACATTGATGATTTTACCAAGTATTTACCTTCCAAAGCTGGCCTCTTTCTGGACAGCCCTTTCTAGATTCTCTGCCAGAATCAAGAATCATGTAACAGTGCAGAAGCCATCTGAGACTTCATGAGTCACTGTTTGGATCTATAAATTAACTGCCACAACTACCAGTTACCTGGCTGAAAAAAACAACATGCTTAACGAAATAAATTTGCTCTAAAGCTGACAAATACAAAGCCATAGTTGTCAGGCTGATATATCAGTTTTGCTTTTTTAAAAAAACCCTTCTCTTATTGATAGAAGGTGTTGAAGCTACAGGAACCTTGGGGGCGAGTGATCATGCAATATTGGAATTCAACATTATGCAAGCACAAGTAGTGGAACAAAGTCAAACTAGAGTCTTAGACTTTAAGAGAGCTAATTTCAATAAACTTAGAGAGAGCTTGAGAAGGATTCCATGGATGAGAATCCTCAAGGGGAAAACAACTCAAGAAGCTTGGGAAATTTTGAAAAGTGAGATTATAAAAGCCCAGTTTAGCACAATACCAATGAAGAAGAAAAATAACAGCTCTCAAAAGAACCAGCATGGCTGCATAAAGAACTCTCTGACAAATTGAAAGTCAAAAAGGACAAGTATAAAAAGTGGAAAGAAGGGCAAATAACTAAGGCAGAATATCAGCAAATAGCCCGAGCCTGTAAAGATGAAGTGATGGGAGAAAACAGAACTACTTAACTCATTTTTTGCATCTGCCAGTCTCGTGGGGTGTGCGTGCACCCGCCTCTCGCTTGCTCTCGCCCTCCCAGCCAAAAGAGTGCCGGCCGCAAAAAGAGCGCCTCCCGACATGCCCCCCTTTCCCCGGAAAGTAATGGGGGGGCTTATTTTTTGGGGGGGGGGCTTATTTCAACACATGTCCCGAAAAGCCCTGTTGGGATTATTATCGGGACATGTCTTATTTTCGGGGAAACACGCTAGAAGCAAACAAAGTAATAACCAAAAGCCAACTTGGGTTTGTCAAAAACAGATCATGCCAGACTAATCTTATTGCATTCTTTGATAAAGTGACAAAATTAGTGGACCAGAGGAATACTGTCGATATAATTTACTTGGACTTCAGTAAGACATTTGATAAAGTAGACCATAACCTACTACTAGATAAAGTAGAAAAATGTGGGTTAGACAGCATCATCACCAGATGGATTCGTAACTGACTGACCAACTGCACTCAACGTGTAGTCCTCAATGGAACTGCATCTACATGGAGGGAAGTATGCAGTGGAGTACCCCAAGGCTCTGTTTTAGGCCCAGTACTCTTCAACAACTTCATCAATGACTTGGACGCGGGGATAGATGGGGAACTCATCAAATATGCAGATGACATCAAGCTGGCAGGAATAGCCAACACTCCAGAAGATAGGCTTAAGATACAGAAGGATCTTAACAGACTTGAACATTGGGTGCTATCTAACAAAATGAAATTCAATGGTGAAAAAAGTAAAGTTCTACATTTAGGCAAGAAAAACAAAATGCACAGGTACAGTATATGTGTTACCCTGCTCAATAGTAGTAACTGTGAAAGGGATCTTGGAGTCCTAGTGGACAACCATTTAAATATGAGCCAGCAGTGTGCAGCAGCCGCCAAAAAAGCCAACACAGTTCTAGGCTGCATAAACAGAGGGATAGAATCAAGGTCACGTGAAGTGTTAATATCACTTTATAATGCCTTGGTAAGGCCACACTTGGAATACTGCATTCAGTTTTGGTCACCATGATGTAAAAAGGATGTGGAGACTCTAGAAAGAGTGCAGAGAAGAGCAACAAAGATGATTAGGGGACTGGAGGCTAAAACATATGAAGAACGGTTGCAGGAACTGGGTATGTCTAGTTTAATGAAAAGAAAGACTAGGGGAGACATGATAGCAGTGTTCCAATATCTCAGGGGCTGCCAGAAACAAGAGGGAGCAAAACTATTCTCCAAAGCACCTGAGGGTAGGACAAGAAGCAATGGATGGAAACTAATCAAGGAGAGAAGCAATTTAGAACTAAGGAGAAATTTCCTGACAGTTAGAACAATTAATCAGTGGAACAGCTTGCCTCCAGAAGTTGTGGTTGCTCCAACACTGGATGTTTTTAAGAAGATGTTGGATAACCATTTGTCTGAAGTGGTGTAGGGTTTCCTGCCTAAGCAGGGGGTTGGACGATAAGACCTCCAAGGTCCCTTCCAACTCTGTTATTTCTATTTCTATTGTCTGTTGAAAATGGGCCAAATGGCTCACACAGTCCATTTAACATAATCAACCTCTTTTTAATAATCACACAAGGATTCACTAAAGTGAGCACTGACTATAAGATATATCTGAGAAGCCAAAGTGCATGAGAAGTTTCTCTCCAAAACTCTTCATTGATTTCAACACGCACTTTGCTTTTCTCAACAAATCTGTGCACTCAAGGATTTACTGTGACTCAAGTGGTCCCTTTATTTTATAACAGCCAGAAAAAGTTTTGCTTCATTGTGTTCCTAATAAACATGGTTATTATTTTTTCTTCTTGGATCATCTGTATTCTCCACAATATGTCTTTGAAAATTGAGCCATCTTTGGGACCTTTGATATTTTCTCAACTTTCCCTTCTGTGTGCCACTGTAACATCTTGGCAGCTTCTTCTCACAACTACTATTTGAGTTGTCACTTTATAGCTCTTTATTGGCATCTGTTAGGCACCCATATTTTTGCAGTCCAGTTGTGGATGTCCAACTATGGTGGCCGTACCATCTGTTGGGTGGATCTTGATATAATGCCAGGCTTACTCAATGGCTGGGCTACTGGATGGAACCTAAAACTGTTAGTGACTTATTGTGTTTGTAATCAGCTGTTGCTCCAAGATCTTTTTCTCAAGTATTATTGCCAAACTGGGTAAACTTAATTCTATCCCTCTGCATTTGTTTGTTGGCTAATTGCATAACATTGCATTTGTTTATGCCAAATTCCATTCTTTTATTTTCATCCAATTTCACTAATCTATCCAAATTATTTCATTTTTGATTTGTTTTGTTTTACCCAGTTTTGTGTCTGATAAACAGTCCTTCCTATAGTCTCTTTCTCAAGACCATATTCAACACATTAATGCATTTCCCAGAATCAGGAAAGTATATCTCCATAAATTGTGCTGTTCCCACAAGTGAATCTGGGGCAGTGTTGCTGCCTTTAATGCAGTGTTTAATGCAATGTAATTTCAGGGTAGGTAATCAGTGGGTTCTCTAGTATTCTTTCCTTTCTTACCAGCATCATCTTACTGGCAGAAAAGCCAACCACCAACTGCTTTTCTGAACATATGTGGCACATATATTATTATATATAGTATTTAACATTAATATTTATTACTTACTCCACATGCTTCTCTTGACGGTATGATCAATCTCCCAGAAGACGTGCAGGTAAGATGGGCGGGTAGATATTTGATTAAATAAATAAATATGAATAATTCATATTTTGAGGTATGAAAGGAGTTCATAGAAGCTGCCAGATCAAACAGAGGTTCAATATGCTGATGTCAAAGAATCCCCACCCTCCCAAATCTGTCTGAGTGATTGGAACCGTTGCTTTGGAATACAAAGCAAACAAGACTGAACCACAGAGGTTTTAATGCTATTTTGTGCCTGTAGATCTTTCTTTTCTCTTTCTTGTGAATGGGCCTGTGAATTGTTTTTGGTTATGCAAAGAGCCTCTTCTCTCTCCCACCACCATTCCACAATATGTGCAACATGCAAATGTGTGTTTCATGCTTACTATACTTTGCAATCTGCTCATCATGCTCATGCATGCACATACCACATACGGCAGACTCCCAAATAATAGCATTTCTGACTGACAGATCTATTGATGTTCTAGAAGTTTGTTACTTTACTGTAAAGAGGGGGAAAAACCAGGTATACAGCCTGTCTTGCAGTCAAGGACAAAATGGCCATGGAGGTGTTATAAAGAATATCCTTCTGGGTTCAGTTCCAAGTGGGGAAAAAGACACTGGATTCATGGAAGTTGCTTGGAAAGAAGGTTTAATGGTGGACAGGAGCACATGGCAGGGGCTCCTGAACAGAAAAGGTGGATCACATGCTTCCAGATGTTGGATGAAGAAAAAAAGGGCAGAAAGATGCTGAGTCTCTTGGTTTTATGCCCTCTGTTGGGCCCCACCTCTTAGTTTCCTGTTCCAGTGTATGTAATGCACTCCGATTGGCTGTCAGACTCCCAGGGGCATGCTGGGGCAACTCTTGTGGGCTGTCCTGAGTCCCAGGCTTGGCTGATGTAATCTTCCCAGGTCCCATGTGGTGTAATGAAAGGGCTTTGGGCAATTCCTAATATGGCTCTGTCTGAAGGAGGGAGATCTTTGTTATGTAGAATAGACTGGTCCAGGCTATTAACAAAAGGGGGGGGGGAATGAGTGAGCTGGGCCATTCCTTGATGGCCCATTGACAAAGGTGGGGGCTACTAAGAGTGAGTCTGTTTCCTTTCTAAAAGCATGTTTCTCAATTTCTCTAGGGATATTCTATATAATATTCTGCCTTTTTAAATTTTTCCTAGGATATTTCATTTTTCTAGGAGAGGGGTGGGTGCTAACTTCCTACAGAGGCATTGGAGGATAAGGAGATCCAGGCCAATTGAAACTAAGCAGATTATTGCCTTAACAATGGGTTATCCACAAATTTATCCCTGAAACACTTTGGATTTTCTACATGGAAGCTTTTCTGTTGGGACAGATAAGGGTGACTTTATGCTGCTTTAGCAATGGGCTGGGCATGAATTGGAAACAACATCATGAGAATGTGTCCCAAAAATAGTTATATGTTTTCATGCCACAGCAAGAAAGATATGTCCTATTTTTTATGCAAGTCATCCAACTCAATCCTACTTCCCAGTTTGATCCAGAAACACTGATGAATATTCTTTGCTCACAAGCTTCAAGCCAGCTATACCACCATTTAATTATTATGCATCCAACCCACATTTAACTACTTGCTAAATACTTCATCAAGTGCTTTGTTAAAATCAAACTACATTGCATCTACAGCATTTCCACTGTCTACTAAGGAAGGGATCCATTTGAAGCTGAGCAACTTTTTCAACTTCCAACTATAATGGTTTTTCCCCCCTCTTAACTTCTGTAATACAAGCCTATTTATTATTTGTCTAAGTATATATGTATAAAATGACTGATGGAAATCACTTGAAACAGTTCTGTGAAGCCCTTAGCACTCACTAGGGGCCTTGATCTTGTATAGTGATCTATACCACTATGGTATAGTGTCTCCTACTTGAGCAGCGGGTTGGATTAGAAGAACTCCAAGATTCCTTCCAACTCTGTTATTCTGTTATTTCTGTTATTCCTGAGTATAGATGGTATAACTGTCATTACAGAAAAGGCTCAGATCCTGCAGAGATGGGCTAAACACTTTGAAACCCTCCTTAACCAACTATCATCCTCAATTATGAATGAAGACTGGATTCCCCAGGTTGATATCAATAGTGCCATGGATGTCCTATTGGTGGTAGCTGAAGTCATGGAAGTTGTCAGCAGCCATCCAGTGGCAAAGCCCCAGGGCAGACCCTATTTCCACGGAGATATACAAAGTTGGTGGTCCAGTATTCACTGAGTTATTCCAGTCTTTCTGGGAGCAATGATCCGTTACTTAGGAACTTAAAGATTCATCCATTGTACACCTCTACAAGAGGAAAGGCAATAGTCAAGCACTGAGGAAACTTTGCTGCTCCCCATTGCAAGAAAAACCCTTGCAAGAGTTCCACTAAATCATCTGGGCACTTATCTGGAGTTGGCCTTAGTGTCAGAATGACAGTTTGGTTTCTGCAGTGGCCATGTGACTATTGACATGATTTTGCCATATGCTAACTTCAGAAGTGTCAGAAGCAGAATCATGAACTCTATACAACCTTTGCTGACCTCATAAAAGCCCTCAATACTGTCAGCCAACAAATCTTGCGAAGATTCGTGACCGCCCTGCCAACTTTATTCAGATGGTACTCCAGTTCCATAGTGGCCAAGTGCTGAATCAGGGAGAATTGGGGAGAATCCCTAAGGTATTCCCAGCCAGCAATGGTGTTAAACAGGGCTGCGTCTTACACCCACACTATTTAATGTGATTTTTACAGCCATGCCAAATGATGCCTTTCAGGACAATGAGGCTAGAATTAGCCTCAAGTACACCATGTGGATGGGAAACTATTCACCCTGAGGAGCCTTCAAGCTATTGCCAAAGTAAAGAAAACTGTCCTGAGAGACTTCCTCTTTGCCCATGACTGTGCCCTGAATGCTGGCTCAGAGCCAGAGATGCAAGCCAGTAGGGACAAATTCTCTAGAGCTTGTGGCAACTTTGGACTCACCATCAATATTCAAAAGACTGAGGTCATGCACCAGCTTGCTCCTCATGCACTATACACAGAATTCAAAATCACAACCAAAAGGCAGAAACTACAGACAGTGGGCCAGTTCATTTACCTTGGCTACACCCTCTCCTGAGTAGTGACCATTGATACAAAAGTCTACTGCAGATCAGTCATCACAAACATTGCTTTCGGTAGACTGTCTTTCCACTGAATGGGAACATCAAAGAATTAACACAACAAATTGAAGGGCTAGATTTAGATTTATTATATTTGTATGCCGCCCAACTCCCAAAGGACTCTGGGTGGCTACTAAACGATGGTACTCACTATCCTTTTCTATGCCTATGAAACATGAACTATGTATCAAAGACATAAAAGATAGTGTAACTATTTCCACATGACTTGTGTTCACAGAATATTAGGCATCAAATGGCTAGATAAAGTACCAGACAGTGAAATTCTCTTTAGGGCAAGCTTACCATCAATTCACACACTGATAATGGAAGCACAGACCTGCTGGGCAGGTCATGGTGTCCAGGTCATGGTGTCATGCTGTAAGCTGCCCAGAGTCCCTAGGGAGTTGGGCGGCATAGAAATGCAAATAAAAGTTTAAAAAAAGTTAAAAGATATGTCAGATGAGTGCATACCCAAGCAGCTCCTTTTTGGAGAACTCTGTGCCGGAAAACATTCTCATGGAGGACAGAAGAAATGTTTACAAAGATACATCAAAGAGCTCTCTAAAATTGCTTTATCTAGACATGACTACCTGAGAAGAACCGGCAGAAAATCATTCTACCAAGTATGGCCCCATCCATAAGGCCATCAAGCTTATGAAGTAAGGCAAAGTGCAAAACAACAACATAAGCACAACCTGTGCAAGTCTAGAGCCATCAGTGTAACAACTGCAGTATCCACACATTTGCCTAACATTGGCCGGGACATTCCCTGCCTGAACTGGCCTGACCAATCATCTCTGGATGGCCACATTTAGTTTTAATGGGACTAATGGTGTCAAGGTCTTCATCAATGGCAATGGATACACAACACTACAATTTGCTTTTTAAAAGTCATACATACATATATATAGATATACTGACACCCACACCCACCTATTCGCACAATTACATTGAATTTTGGTTTTCCTCAAAAGCAAAAACTGTAGCATAATTCCTGCTGTTTCCCTCTTTCTTAACTAGGTCTTCCTGACTGATTATTAATAAGTCAAGTACAAATGATCCTTTGTTTGCCTTTGTTCATCCTCTGAAGGAGAATGTTGTCAGCAAGACAAGTCAAACATTACCTGGAATGACATGATTTTGTAGAGTGTCCAAACAGATGCCATGATAATTAAAGTCTTTCATCACTACAACTGCGCACATCTTTTTGTAATGCAGTTTGCTTTTGGAAGGCATCATCCTCGTCTTCATCTTGGTTAGCTGGGTGATAGTAGGTATCAAAACCAGAATTGCTGTTTTTGTTCCTCGGCTTATTTTCATATTGCTTTTTCTCTAGAAAGGGCTCTGAGTAGTATATAAAAGCAAATACAGTTTTTGATTCATGACGCTGGGCCTGCATATTTCCCATCTTTATTTTGCTATTAAGAGTTCTATTTTCTCTTGCGTCACATTCCTCTAGTAAAGACATGCCACAGTGCTGTCCTCCCCATACATCCATCATGCTTCTCCAGTTAAATGAAGATCTAGAATTCCCAAATATCTACAAATAATTCACCATAAAAACTCCTAAGACTTGTCCAGACAGGATTTTGTAATTTGACTGATAGTAGCTAGTTTTGTACACTAGTTCCCAGCTGATAATATTCCTTGGGTATGATCCCACCACTTCTAATTGTTTCATTATTCCCCTCCATAACTGATTTAATATATGCAGGTTTTTATTTAAAATAACTCCATGGGAAAACATTTCTCCAATGAAATGTGGGAATTCAGATGACAATGCCTGGTATTTGTAGTTCTCCACTACAAATACCAGGCATTGTCATCTGAATTCCCACAGTAGTCTGTAAATGAAGCACTGAAAGTTACAAAAAGACAAGTTTACACAATGTGTTCTAGTGAGACAAGCCTGCAACAGGGTATTATGAAATCTAGTCATAACAATCAAATCTAAAAATATAATGCAGCAAATGTCATAGAATTCCCCCAATCAGCCCAGCCTTCTTATCCTGGATCAAATAATCCAAGAACTTGGTTTTGTTCATCACTGAGCTGATGAGGAGAAGAGAAGGAATAAGGGGATTGCTGATTATCCTTCATGGCTCCCTTTAGCTAATACCTAGATGAGACTGATTCACAAGCATTGTCTCTCTCCTGCAAGACAGAGTACCAGTCCTACTGAACATCCTCTTACCCCAAGAGTTACTAATTGGTCACCCCTTCCCAATGAACAACTTCCTCTAGGCAAAATATAAAACAATTTCTTCTCACTGTTAGTTAAATCAAATCAAAGACACTTCTAAATTTTTATTTCAAAGCAGTCACCAAAATCCCTAATAAAGTCTATCTAAGATACAAGATTAAAAAACAACAAACCAAAATCCAACAAAATTAGAAATATTACAATAATATGAGCAATTGTATATTTAGCAGGTTTACCTCCAATAATAATCTTGGCCCATTTTAAGGGGTTCTTACAAAGGTTTACAGTGGTACCTTGGTACTCAACTGCCTTGAAACTCATCAAATTTGGTACTCAATGCATTCTGACATGAATATTTTGTCCTGGAATTCATTGTTTGTTTGGTACTTAATGCACAAGCTAGAATGTGTCAGTGTCGAGACTGCCTTGTGACTCACTACATTATTCCTTATAGGAAAAATTTGTCTGATACTCATCATTTTTGGTACTCATCATGCCTCCTAAAACCAATTAACATTGAATACCGAGGCACCACTGTAATGAGATCGTATGTGCAAAGCAAAGCATTTCTAAAGCTAAAACTCAATATTTAAATATGACAAAGGTGCTCTAAAAATGTTAAGAGACATGAATCAGAAAAGTGACTGCAAAGATCAATTTAAAATATTTTTAATATGAAATTGTCAGGCCATTCCCTAATCATTTAACAATATCTGTTGGGGAGGGAGGGAGCTTTGCACACATTGAGGGCATGTTGTGAGCATGCTCTGCTTCAGTATTCTTAATTCATGAGATCAAATATTTTCCAGGGATGGATAGATGCCAGGCTCAACTTAACTCACTCCTGATTCTGTAGTAAAATGTCAAATGTCTCATTATAAGTTGGAAGAATGTACTAATTTAATTTCTTATAAATCTTCCACTAGAAAGAAAAAGGACCAGTGATTAATCATCATGGCTATGGAAGTTTGTCAAGAAAATGAGTTACATCACCTTGCTTGCTAGTTCCAGATGCTTAAAAAAGCCTTTGCCCTCAAAGCTGACTGCTGTCCAAGAGTTAAAATAAGATTAGTGATGTGGTGAACTCTAGGGGACATGGCCTGCAGGGCAAGGACTAAATAAGTCTCCCTCTGCCCTATATAGTGACAATGAGTTGGCCAGGATCCTGGCCAAAGGTTACCACACAGCCTGCATTCCATGACAAACTAGATACTAGATCATGTGCCGAAGAGAAACCAGGAGCTCGGAGGCTGGTGGATTTCAAGAAAAGCAAAAGCTACATAAATTGTTCTTCCTGGATTATGCCTGTAACTGCAGTTTATATGACCAAAGATACATTGTTTGAAAGTGTGGACAATAAAAGACAAGGCTCCATTCCATAGCTTCTCACAGTTTCATTGCTTTTGTATTAATTCTACTTTAAAAGAGAGAAGGTTCAGTTAAAAGGATGGGGGGGGGAGAGGAGGAAGGCTTGGGAATATCCATTTTGAACCATTTATCTGAATCAGCACCATGTATTCTCAAAAGATGACTACTCATACAGTGTTATTCCTATTCTGTGCCCCAAGATGAGAATAATCCAAACCAAAGTAAGCACTTGTACATTCCAATTATTAAAAGTGGAAGAGTTTTTATTAAAATGAAAGTAATTTAAGCACATAAGCACAAAATGGTCCAATCTGGTCATTGTTAATTGTTCAAAGTAACCTGTTTTTAGCCTTATCTGATAACTTTTTTTCAGCCTTAATATACTTTTCTTGTATTTGCTTTCTCTTTCTCTTTCTCTTTCTCTTTCTCTTTCTCTTTCTCTTTCTCTTTCTCTTTCTCTTTCTCTTTCTCTTTCTTTCTTTCTCTTTCTTTCTCTTTCTTTCTCTTTCTCCCTACCTATCTACCTTTCTCTCTCTCTCTCTCGGTTATTCTTTTCTTTTCTTTTCCTTTCCTTTCCTTTCCTTTCCTTTCCTTTCCTTTCCTTTCCTTTCCTTTCCTTTCCTTTCCTTTCCTTTCCTTTCCTTCCCTTTCCTCTTTCCTTTCCTTTCACAAAGTAATATGCCTATTACGTGCAAAAACGTAGACAAGAGTGTAAGAGCAAAAGAGAAATGTATCCTTCCAGAAACGAACAGAAGGACACAGCTTATCCCAGTTGAGCCAGGCAAAGCCCTTTCTCCACCTGCAGTGATTAATACAGAAAGGAAAATATCAAACTCTGATATTTACTCTATTATAGTGCAGCCTCCTAAATTGTAGGGCTTTTTAATGGAAACTTCTGAAATCATATTCCTTTCTTGCCCCATTGCAAGCAGAACCCATAGTTTGTAGAAAATGTGTATTACTATTTTTTCTAATTCACAGGTGTCAGCGAGGACAACAAATGACAACACATGGGTGATGTTGCATCATTTTGCAAATATCATCACTTATAAACTTGTATCAGACTCTAGGGTGCCAATACATAATAATGGCATTTGCATGGTGTCATTGCATACATATCATTTTGCTGTCATCAATCAGTACTGCTATCCAGTCATACTTGCTGTGATTAACACAGTTGCACAGAACAAATAAATTGCTAATAAAAATCTCATAATAAACATGTGAGGCATAACTATAACTCTATACATGATTACAATGAATTAAGCTCAGTTAATTCCATAGCCATTTCTTCTCATGGCATAGGAGACATTATTTAGGAAGATGTTGAAGGAAGCTATTTTGTAGGGCATTTGCTTATTCATTTATTTTAATTTCCCAACAAAGTCAGCCTGCAACAATTCAGGATTTATCTGATTTGATGTCCTGATTGCATTGTTTTAAGATAATATTGTAAACTACTAGGAGTCTATTGAGGGCAGCATTCTAAGGCAATGATAGATTAAGTCAATAAGCTCAAACACTAAACCAAATTGAGTTTTAGAACTATTACATTTTGAATTTAAAAAGGTATCATATGTTCAGCTAGCATAAAGTAGGAACTCCATTAATTAGAGAAAAAAAGAGGGGAGAAGAATTTTCCAGGTATCTGATCATTTCTTTATTCTCCAGCATCTGTTGAGAGTAGACACAAAGAACTGTAAAAGCCTAGAAGCCTTGCCCTCACTCAAGTTTGTTGTCAGTACACGAATCATCCTGTTATGCCAGCAGATGTCATCATTGCTTTTGCTCCCTGGCATTCTCTTCCATTATAACTTTGGCAACCAGTATAAACATGGCCAAAGCGTAACTGTGGAAGCTGTTGTAGAACACCAGTTTGCGTTAGATATTTGGACACATTGGAGATTTTCCCACCTCCAAAACTATTGTTAAAACCTTATCTGGAGATAAGGACAATCTAGTGTTTCCATTCCTGCTTGGAACTATTATTTTAACATATTGGATCTTACTTGTGGAAACTGCTGCTCTCTATCTAGTCGTCCGCTCCCTAAACATTTTGCAGTAAGGAAATAGATGATATTACTCCCACTTTGTAGATAAAGTTAGAATAAATCTAGTTGTCTAGCGAATTCATGGCCATGCTGGAACTACTTATATGATGTTGAGCCAAATATATCTTCAGTTAAAAACAATAGCCCCCCCCCCCCAAAATGTTCTCAGTTACATTTGTGCTTCCTTCAGACAAAGCGAAGTTGTGGTAAAGGCTTAAAGTTTTGTGTTTTTGTTTTTTGTTTTGCATACAAAATATGCTGAAACTATCCATCCTTCCCTGTAAACCACCCTATCTAGAACTGGTTGTTAAATCAGGTTTAGGAGGTAGGAAATGGGATGCCTCTTTTGGCTGCTCCTGTTCACATTGGGTGTCCTTCAATGTTAAGTTGTTTTTCTCTCCTGCAGTTTAGGTGAACCTAAGGCTTATGATGCTGTATTTCTTCCAAAGAGAGTGTGAATTCATGAATATTTGACAAATGATCACGGTTCTGGGATTTCAGTTGCTATGGGAGGGAAATATTATTCTGGTCTCAAGTGGCAATTTATAGGTTCATCTGGAATTCAGATACTGTATTTTGCAAACAAAAGAACTTTGACAGACTGTCAGGGAAGCATCTTTGGCCAAAAACAGGGGGCGGGGGAGAACTTAATTACCCGCCAGGGCACTCTCCAAAGAAGCAAAGAGGATAACTACTTGTGTCCCCAGGCTATCATATTTTTTTCTTTGTCTCTTTAAAGCACCTTTCGGTCTCCAAGATTGGGAGCTACTGTTTAGAGGTTGTTGGCCATTATTAATTCATTTTATAAAATGTTTTCAGGTTGCATAAAAGGTGAGAAGCCCATTAAACAAGTCAAATATATTCTGCATTAGGCAATAAAACAACAAAAATAAAAGCAAGAGCTGGGTGGGGGGGAGAGAAGCTTCAGCTACAGTTGCTGTGTACAAACACATTTGAAGAAATGGAATTTTGCATAGATATTATATTGACCTATGTTAAGGTGGAAGTGGCAACTCAGAAGAACAAAAACCAAGCTGTCCAATTTGAAAGAAGCTGCCTAACATCAAACAGAAGACAAAAAGTAACGCATAATAGAAGCATAACAAAGAAAGCTGCAAAGTTGCAGTTTCTTGTTACATTTTCCCATCACCAAATAGTGACAGATTTGTGGGTTTGTGTTTCTATTTATTGGGTGTAAAAGTGCCATGCCTTCTTGACTAGGCTCCAGAAAAAATAACTGACATATCTGTGGATTAGAGTCTAATTGCGCAAACTTATCCTGGTAAGTAAAAGTAGAGTAATAGTCTTAGCTGTTCCTGTTCTGGGTTTTATCTTCAAAACATCTGAACAGTATCTTCCCCCAATTCTCTGGGAAAAGGAGATTGACAGTGATAAAAACGACCAGTTAACTACAGACTCCATAATAAAATTATGCAACTGGACTTTCAGGGGCATGCCGGGATTCACACTCCTGAATTCGGTACAAATAAATAATGGACATAAATGAATGAATGAATGAATGAATGAATGAATGAATGAATGAATGAATGAATAAATAAATAAATAAATAAATAAATAAATAAATAAATAAATAAATAAATAAATAAATAAATATGATGTATATGGCATTTAAATTTAATAACATTAAATGCAGTTAATATGATTACACTTCAGTGATTAATAATTTCCCCTTTATGCCGCAACAAGTCTTACACTACAGTAACAACTTTCAAAACCCTCTGGAGTTGGGGCACACCTAAGATTTTTGTGAGGTATATGCAGTCCTGGAGCCTTAGCTCTTGCCCTTGGGTCTTGTGGCATACAATATGATTCCACCCAGAATTGAAAAGAGTCCACTAATTTGGAAGCACCAAAATTAATCTGTCAAGCTTCCCAAGGCTGGCACAAAATATGTAGAGAACTTTCTCAGATATTTGAGCAACATGCTAGGGCTTGTATCATCAGACAGTAATGTCAGCCATTGCTATCTTTGAGCAGTTTATAATTGATATGAAGTTTGTACCACCTGTTAGTTCAAATCCAGTGCCTTCTTTTCCTGTATTTTCCTGTATTTTTGTGACAGGATGTCAGATTGGAGGTGAAAACCAAGACACTCTCCACACACACGCACACGCACACGCACACGCACACGCACACCAGAGGTGGGTTTCAGCAGGTTCTGACCAGTTCTGGAGAACCGGTAGCGGAAATTTTGAGTAGTTCGGAGAACCGGTAAATACCACCTCTGACTGGCCCCGCCCCCATCTATTCTCTGCCTCCCGAGTCCCAGCTGATCAGGAGGAAATGGGGATTTTGCAGTAACCTTCCCCTGCCACGCCCACCAAGCCACGCCCACCAAGTCACACCATGCCCACCAAGCCATGCCCACAGAACTGGTAGTAAAAAAAATTTGAAACCCACCACTGATGCACATACGCACACACACATGTGCTCGCGCACGCGCACACACACACACATAAAGGAGTTCTTATTTCTGATTCTTATCTTAATTAATGATGGTTGCATATTTCAGAATAGTGATCAGTTAGCATTATTAGTATGAATTCAGGGGTGGGCTTCAAAATTTTTAGCAACGGGTTCTCTGCCCGGTTGCTGGGTGGGTGTGGCCATGGTGGGCGTGGTCTAGTCAGCCTCCTGCACCATGGTGGGGGGGGGCATTTTCACCCTCCCCGGGCTCTGGAGGCCCTCCGGAAGCTGGAAATAGGCCCGTTTCCGGCCTTCCAGAATGTCCAGGAGGCCTGTTTTTTGCCCTCCCTGGGCTCCGGAGGCTTTCCTTGAGCCTCCGGGAGGGTGAAAATGGCCTCCCCCAGGCTCCAGAGGCCCTCCGGAAGCCAGAAATGGGCCCATTTCCGGCCTTCCAGAGCCTCCGGGAGGCCCGTTTTTCGCCCTCCCCGAACCTCCGTGCGGGCCCTGCACTTACCTGGCATCCAAAACGGACCACGTGGAGACTCCTGGGAGGGGCGGGGTGGGGTGGGAGGAGAGGGGTGGGGTGGGAGGGGCAGAGTGGAGTGGGGTTGGGTGGGGTGGGCAGGGCCAGCCACGAGTGGGATTTGGGGGTTCGCCAAACCACGCAGAATCTTCGCTAGAAGATCGCCTGAACCCGGGCGAACCTGGAGCAGCCCACCCCTGTATGAATTTGAAGAGTGCAGGATATTCCTATTCAAGTCTAAACTAGTAGCTACAAAGTATTTGGTCAAATAAATGGCTTTGTCTCAAAATGGAGCATCATATAAACATGTGGCATGAAGCACCTTGTCAAAGCAAAACCAAATATTTAATATAGGTCTAATAGATGCCTTTTCCCCCACTATATCACTACAGGTAGTCCTTGACATATGACCGTAATGAAGACTGTTCCTTACATTTGGATGTTGTAACAGCCGTAAAATGGGTCAGTCACCAATTTAATGACCTTATGTTTGCAGTGCTTGTTAAGTGAATCCACAGACATTAAAACAAATGTCACAGTTGTTAAGCAAACCAATGGGTCTCTATAGGTACAGTTTTGCCAATAAAATGAAGTAAGTACCATTTTTTGGCAAAACCATAGTAAAAGTTTATCATGTGACTACTGGATGGTCATACAGCTGTAAATGTGGCCATGTTGTCAAGCACCCGAAGTTGAGACATATGACTGCAGAGTGAGCCTGATTGGAATCCGGATTGTAAGTGCCTTTTTTTTTTTTGGTATCAGGCATAACTTTGAGCAGTCACTAAGTTAAGTCGTGACTTACCAAGTATAAGTTAAGAATTACCTATGTAGCATTTTAATAAGCACCTAGTTGGCTCTCTGTGTTAAATTGGGGTAAGCAACCTACATTAATATGACCATGGTCACTTCCTTTGGTACCTGTTTGACTTCTTGTACCATCTGACTTTTGAAATTAAAATTTTACTTTTTTTTATGGAGCAAAAGATCATATTTTTTTACTCATCAACTGTTGATAGTATCTTCTAAATGTGTGTGTGTGTGTGTGTGTGTGTGTTTGTATTTTTGTGCTTTTTTTCACTCCCGTAAGTTCTTTTTCATGTCCTTGCGTGTTGCTCTTTTCAGCCCCTAATTTATGAATTCCTAACTTGAATGGTGTCTGCTCAAGCGATATCAGTTGCGATCTGGTTCAAATGGATTTTGGTCGTTGTTGCCCAAACATTTGTTCTAGCCAATTTTGGCTGATCTTGAAATCTCAGAAGTGTTGTTCTTGGCTACGGCTTGACTGAGATATCAGCCGGGAATTCCAAAGTTGGCAAATGTGACTTGTGCAGGCACATGCACACAGAGATAGCAGAAGGTGCTTACCAAGCAGCCACGCCTGCCTTACAAAATATGCGGCTATTTTGATGCTTCAAAGAGAGGTACTTTGCAAACCACATCAGAGCAAAGCACATTGTATGCATGCAGACATGTAGCAAAATATGACTTATGTTTCCAATATGAGGCCCTTTTACATCTCCCACAGATTATACTGTAGGTACGAAAGCAGGGGTGTCCAACCTTAGCAACTTTAAGACCTGTGGACTTTAACTCCCAGAATTTCTCAACCAGCATGGAGAAGTTGAAGTCCACAGGTCTTAAAGTTTTCAGAACAGAACAGAATAATAGAGTTAGAAGGGACTTTGGAGAACTTCTAGTCCAACCCCTGCTCAAGCGGGAAACCCTATACCATTTGAGACAAATGGCTGTCCAATCTCTTCTTAGAAACCTCAAGAGTTGGAGCACCCACAACTTCTGGAGGCAAGTCATTCCACTGATTAATTATTCTAATTGTCAGAAAATGTATCCTTAGTTCTAGATTGTTCTCTCCTTGATCAGTTTCCATCCATTGCTTCTTGTCCTCCCTTCAAGTGCTTTGGAGAATAAGTTGACCCCAAGTTGACCAAGGTTGACACCTCTGCACTAAAGGGAAATCAGGATTTTCAGAAGCAATTAGAATGTTGAAAAAGTAGATGATGATGACAATTAGCAGTTGCAGCTATTATAACTCTCAGCCAAATTGATTTTGTTTATCTTGTTAAGTGACAAGCAAGAGCTTCTAATTATTTTTCTTTTACAGTAATATAAATAGTTTTTACTGTATCTGATACAAATTATATTCCACTGAGGATAGCCAACCCTGAAAGTAGCTAGTGGCAATCCCTTCTGGAAAAAAGGCTAGGGGGGTGGAGCGACGAGGGGGAGGGATAAATACCTTGTTGATGAATGTATTTCTTTCCAAACCTTTTGTGGTTTAGCGGTTGGGCCTGCCTTTCATCTGCAGTTTTATATTGCTTGTACATTTCTATTTCTCTCTACTGGGTGTGGGATGCTCCTTATTTCTAAATCGCTGAAATGTTCTTTTCAGGGCTGGGTTAAAATATTTTGGCAGCTGAACGTGCAAGGGAAAATTTGCACCACAATTTCCTGTGCTGTACCTGTCCTCTAGATCAAATGAAAGATTTGATTCCCGGAGGGGTGTTGTTGATCTGACAGCTTTTACCAGTGCTAGATTTATTACAAGCCACTCCCAACCACCATCATTTTCTGTAGTGTGCCTCTTTAAGACTGTGCTGTAAAAAGTTAGGAAATAAGTTCTGGAAAAGTCTTGTAGGAATTGGTCTTTCCACCCTACCTCTCCTAACTTCATCTTTCCTAGAATGTTGAAGGTGTGGCTTTGTACACATAATCACACCCTCCAGCACTATAGTCAAGCCTTGTAGTCTTCACAAGGTGCTTTACCTACTAATAATTTCTCTCCCCCCTCGGAAAAATTATGCAAGCTAAACACATTCCTGCACTGCAATCCATCCCTCACCAATAGTTTAAAGCAATATTGGCAGCGTGAAAACTCTAATTATCCTATTGCAACAGAGCTTCATCATGGGAAATACATGAAGCGTTCATAGGAAACAGTATTTCAACCTTCCCACAATACTGTGTCACTGCCCTGTTCTTATCTACAACAAGAGCTACATTTGCACAGCCACATTTTCTTCCATTTACAAGCAATGCATGCTGGGCAGCCAACCAGCAACTCGAGGCTGGAGCTACTGTAGTCTGTAACTTGCTAAACATAATTTCACCAGCAATGAGTGGCAGGCAGCTGGACCAATCAGATGTAAGGCCCATCACCATTGCAATGCCTTCCTTAGCACCACATTCCCAAACGTGGCATATCATTCTTTCAGTTGCCTGCTATTATTCCTTTTGGGAAATTGTTTATTTAAAATGGCAGATGGTGCAGCTGTTTCAGCTTTCATTGGTTAACTAAACATACTCTTTAGAGGATGTACTTCTCTGTTTTATAAGAATTATTTGGGGACACCTTTGGATGGCAGGCCCTAGATGGGCACCCTCTAATCTGGCCCTGGAGCTTCTCTGCATTGACTGTAGATAACAATTACACCAAAAATTAATTTACTGAATTAATTGAAGCACACTAAATGGGAAAGATTGTTATACTTTAATGGTGAAATGTCTTTGCTAGAAATTCAAATGAGTGGAAATCTGCCCTAGTTTTATCTGAACTTGATACAAGGCTATTAGTCCAGCACTGGGAATTTGAGGAGGTACATAAATTGCTGTTAAAACCCCTTAAAATGTATAATTAGTAAAAGAGACTAATTTAATCTAGGAACTGCAGGTAATTATACCATTAAAAAAATCCTGCATTGTAAAAATGCTTGACAGCTGTGCAGAGCTCTGAGGGGAATGCTTTGGCTTGACAAAGCTTTGATAGAACCACTTGATCAAAAGCAGATTCTCCAACTTGCTTCAAAGTAGCAAATGAAATCAGTGGGTTTGAAAGGCTCACAGATTCCATGGCTTTGTTAGCACTTCTGTCAGTGGCTTGAACAGAAGTGGCTGAAATTTCCCAGAGACTTAGCACAACACAGCTATGCTCAAAGCCAGAAGCTGGTTAAAAACACAACAACCAGCTGACTGCCCCAAAGCAGAAAGGAGGTGTCCCCCTTCCTATGCCCTTTTCTTTTACATTGACCTTTCTTTTTCCAGCCTTTCCCACAGATTAACAGAAGTGCAGCTTTGCGCTTCCCATGCTTGGTGTTAGATGGCAGCAGGTTATTGAGACTCAACACATTTAACATTCTCAGCCTGGAAAATTCTAGCTCCCCCATGTAACTCCCGCAGTTTCTAGAATTGGCACCGACATAATATGATTTTGCAAATTCAGTTCTATATGAGGAGTACGACGAGGGCAGAGTGATGTGGTGGTAGACATGAGCAGCTGGCACCTTTTAAGGTGGCTAGACGAACATTATTTTCAGCATCCTTTACTTTCTCAAGACTCAGCTTGCTTTATGTGAATACCACTTTTCTCTCCTTTGGGCTAGTGGAATGTTACACTTCTGTGCTTGTCCTGCCAACACAACTGGAGTTCTGGTAAATTCTCAGCACTCTGAATATGGGCTGAAGACCAATATGCAGATTTAAGTGTCCTGAACATACATCCATGCATCCATACATACATCAATGACAGCTGATAATTATAGATGCCGTCCTGAACATTTTTCATCTTTAAGAACAGTTGGTGGCAAGGCTACGAGTGCTACTTGTTCTGTGACAGCCTCTTTCTTAGTGACCCACTTTCCTCTTGGCATTCTTTCTTACTCTGCCTGCTTCCTTCTGATAACTAAGTATGCTGTTAGCATCCCATAGACCTGACATCAGTCAGTCTTACCAGGGATGGGTAAGCACTTACTAGAAAGAACCTTGCATAGCAAGAAATCCCAGTGATAAGAGACCACAAAACACCCCATCCCACCCCACAAAGGGAAACCAGTAAGACATTCCGTCTCACCATGCTAAGATTGACACTGCAAAGGGAAAGCGGAAAGGGTTTAAAGTTTTTGAAAGTTTGTATTTGTATTTTAAAATTGGAATTGCATTTTTTTCAATCAACTTCTCCATAGGCTTTTATGGGCTGCTCTGCTGTCTTTTTTGTATCTCTGCTATCTTTCCCCAAAACAGGTATAGGACAGAATCATTTTAAAAATGTATTTAGTTCTCACAGTCACAATGTTTAGTTTTAATGTACAGAAAGAGATTGCAGACATTACCAAGGTGATCATGACAACATAATGGAAGCTGTTCTTCAGTTGTTCTTGTCATTACATGTAATATACAGTACAATTGTCAGGTCTTTTCAGTAGTAACTTCCAAATGTGGAATACTTTTCACAGAGAATTTATCTCAACACTAAATTTTGGCAGTGTCATCTTGATATCTCTAGGGTTGCAGGTTTCATAACTCTGGGTCACTGTTATGGGCTCATAATAATCAGGTGATATTGAATGTGGTAAAAAAATCACAGTCCTCCATAATGTTAGTAGGATTGAATAAAAATACATACAGTATGTGGATTCGTGTTAGTGTCTAATGTAATAACCAGCAATCTATTATGTGACACAATAGTAATCCCGATGCAACTACAATATTTTGAAATCAGTTGTTGTAAGAGTTGTACATGTGAAGTAAAAAATGCTTGTTCTATGTGTAGAGTCATCTGGCATCGTTTATAAAGTGTATCTCAGCCCTGCTTTTACTTTAAGTATTTCATTGGCACTTTGCTTTGACTTATTGCCAGTTTGCCCAGGAAGATGACACAAATAAAGAACCAAGGAAACAGGGTGGGTAACTGATATGCTTGCTTATTGTACATACTAGCATTGGCTCCTTTTCATTGCTGAAAGGATTTTGAATATATGCACATGTTTTACTCCTATTGCATTCAACCAATACAGGTCCACTTTTTTGAATGGCCAATCTTGAGCTTTAATAAGAGAAAACACGTTCTTAAAAGCAATGCTACTACTGGTAAACATATTTTGGGTTTATTAAGATTTTTTAAATCAAGGGCCATCTGTAAGAAGCTATGATAATGTTGCACATACCATAACAACATTGTGCAAATTTGGTAAAGTCATACAATCAGCATGAGGTCATGTCTCACATGATGTCATGTGCCCCTCTTCTCCTAAGTTGGGGGTGTATCTCAAAATTTGCACCAAAACCTTCCCCTTTGTATTCTGCAGCTTTGAAATATAACCAAAGGACTCAAGGACTCCTAAAACCAAAAAAACAAACAAACCCTGATGTGAATAGTATAAATGTTGAGATTTTATTCAGACTTTGGCTTGTGTGAAAAGGATGTATTTAGGAATGGCTTCTGCCCGACTTATACATGAACAAAATAAAACAAGCAACCATTATGTGGGAATTCTATTCCCAAAATGGATAGATAGATAGATAGATAGATAGATAGATAGATAGATAGATAGATAGATGATAGATAGATAGAAGATAGATAGATAGATAGATAGATAGATAGATAGATAGATAATAATGATGAGAAAGAGACAGAGAGAGAGGATAGATAGATAGATAGATAGATAGACAGATAGATAGATGATAGACAGACAGACAGACAATAGCTAGGTTTCATACTGAATGCATGTACAATTTTGCTTACTGTTCAGATAATCATCTTTAGAACTCTTGCATTATATAACAAGGAGGACTATATTTTATTCTATAAATATAAAGTATAATAAGATAACATTTTTTTTCTGTCCAGAGGCCTAACGTAAGTATGACTGGCTGACAGATGGGATAAATATAAAAAAAGTGTGATCCTTTATATGCTTAACCATTATTCATTATTATATCATTCTGCAATCCAACAAGACAGACACAGACTTCGGAGGATAATTAGAATTAGAATTAAAAGAGCCGAGGTGGTGCAGTGGTTAGAGTGCAGTACTGCAGGCTACTTCAGCTGACTGTTAGCTGCAGTTCGGCAGTTCAAATCTCACCGGCTCCAGGTTGACTCAGCCTTTCATCCTTCTGAGGTGGGTAAAATGAGGACCCAGATTGTTGGGGGCAATATGCTAACGCTGTAAACCGCTTAGAGAGGGCTGTAAAGCACTGTAAAGCGGTATATAAGTCTAAGTGCTATTGCTATTGCTAGAACTGCAGAAAAAACAATTGTATTTTTATATACTAGTGGCTGGTAACACCTGTCAGTGTTGGTGCTCAGAGAGCATCAAAGACCCCACAGTTCAACCCATGAGCTACAAATATTCGCTTCTATCAGTTTTTGATGAATGTTCAACAAGTGTGTAAATTTGGCCCAATATTTACTACTTTATTTTAGCTCCAGTGGAATGAGCATACAAGCTCATTATGAGGCTCATCATGGTTCTATATGATCTTCCTCTTTTAATTGCCCTCCCTTCCCTCCACTCTCTTAGAAAGTTTTATAACTAAAACTTTTTATAACTCCCTAGGCAAATTTCCTGATGTGCCAATCAGCACATTAAGGCTGTACCAATCACAGGAGAGGCCTTTATTTTGATAAAAGTTTGAATTTTATTTATTTATTTTGTGTATATGATTACAGACAAGTCTATTCTATTCTATTCTATTCTATTCTATTCTATTCTATTCTATTCTATTCTATTCTATTCTATTCTATTCTATTCTATTCTATTCTATTCTATTCTATTCTATTCAAAAGATCAGATATTTGGGGAGAACAAATAATGGCATTATAGCAAATATTCATAGGAGCTGCAGAGCTATTTTAACTGCAACTAGACCGGTCAACCAGCCACAGTGAAGATTTTCAAGGCTAAACTTGTGGAACTACAGATAGTCCTCAACCTATGACCACAATTGAGCCTAACATTTATGTTCCTAAGTGAGACAGTTGTTAAGTGAGTTTTGCCCCATTTTACGATTTTTCTTGCCACAGTAACAGTTGTTATTGCTGCAGTTGTTAACTTAGTAACATGGTTATTAAGTGAATCTGGCTTCCCCACTGACTTGTCAGAAGGTCTCAAGCGGTGATCACAAGACCCTGGGGGACTGCAACTGTCATAAATACAAGCCAGTTGCCAAGCACCCAAAATGTGATCACATAATCACGGGAACGCTGCAACGGTCATAAGTGTGAAAAACAGCCGCAAGTCACTTTTTTCAGTGCCATTGTAACTTTGAACAATTGCTAAACAAACTGTTGTAAGTCGAGGACTACTTGTATTTCATGTTCCTCATTGGGTAGCAAGTGCATTCTTACTGCAGAATCAGGGGTGCCTTCAAATGAGGTGAGAGCTCATTTGAATTTCTACCTTAAATTGAGAAAAAGAAGTCAAGCAAGATATAAAGCATTAAGGGTTAATTTCAGTAACTAATTGTCTTGGATCTAAACTAATATTCTGGGAGTTGAAGTCCACACAACTTCTTTAAGTTGCCAAGGTTACTGAAACACTGATCTAGACAGAGCAAAAGTTGAAGTCAAGCATTTGGGGTGGTTAATACTTGCCATCGAAAAGGCATGGATTCTGATAACTCTTCAAAATAATTGCTAAAAGCCTCTTTTACCCAACAAAATTTCTGAAAAGCAACATTTACGATACACACTAGCAAGATTTCTACCTATTCAGACAAAATGCATTGTATTTCTTGTTTTAGGAAGAAGGTACCATAAAATATAATAAAGAATGAATGTGCTCATGTAGACTAGTGAACTAAAAGTCACCTTTTATATATTAAATTCAGCTATCATGTCTCTTTGCAGTTTTAGCTTCTTCAGGCTAACCATATCCATTATTTCCAATCATCCTTTTAATCCCACATCCTTGAAATATAGTTAAATGTCTAAGACAGTTCTCCTTCTCTTTTCTGGGTTGGAAAAAAATCAAATTGCATCAAATTATTTCAACTTTCTGGAACTTTGGGGCATCACACAAAATTGCTTAGTAAAATAGAAAGAGGGTGAGCTAAAGTGCACATTTGATGCTTAGCTTGATTAGATTATGGAGTTTATATTGCGACAAGTAGCTGTGAAGATTGGACTCGTGATGAAAGGCAAGTATACCAAAACTTCTCCAGTCATCAAATATGCTATTATTAGATTATACTAGCACTGCACCCATTACCTATTTATTCATTTATCTTGATAGATAGGAGCAGTTATAAGTAGTTCTTTTCAGTTGTTTGTTATCATCTACTGCCATATAAATAGGAGCGGGGAAACAAATGCTTATTAATCATACTGTTTATTTGTTGATTTCATTTATTCATAGTAATTAGTTTATGAAATCCATGAACCATATACATAATTTGTATATGCTTACATAATTTTCCTTCATTTATCTAAGCCAGGTATCTCCAACTTGGTGCCCTTAGAAGAAAGCATCAAGACAAAGAAGGCTCTTGACAAAGTGAAATTATATGCAGAAATCAGTTCTAATTTCTGCATATTATTTCCCCTTGTCAAGATCCTTCTTTGTCTTGACACTGTCTTTTAAGGGCACCAGGTTAGATAGACATGGCTTAGTTTAATGGAACAACATGAGAAATCAGGAAAAAAAATCTGGGTGTCTTAGTGATTCACAAACACAATATAAGGCAGAAGGATAATAAAGTTCCAAAAAAGCAAACTGACTGGGCAGAACACACTTGGAATATTATATCCTGCTGCACCAGTATTGGGTTCTAAAACCCTTTACTACCGGTTTGCGTGCTCACACGCATGCGCGACGCTTCTGCGCATGCGCAGAAGCATCCTGGGTGGGTGGGCGGAGCCTCCTGCTGCCGCCGCTACCGGTTCTAAGAACCGGGCTGAACTGGGAGCAACCCACCTCTGTGCTACACCACATTTTACAAAAGATATTGACCAACTGAAACATGTTCAGATGAGCGAATCAAGTGGCTGGAAAGAAAAGCCATGTGAAATGGTTGAATTGACTATGTTTAAACTGTGGAGAGGCATGACTTTAATATCTGAAAGGCTGTCATGATGAAACTCAGGCAGATTTGTTTAGTGTCAGATCTAGAGAAGACAAGACAAAAAACATGAGTTGATGTTACAAGGATGCATGTTAGAATTTCCTACTTGTGAATGTTGGAACAAATGTCCTTGTGAGGTGATGGACCTTTTTCTGCTGGAAGTCTTTAAACTGGAGTTGGAAAGTTAGTTCCTGAGGTGGTGTCAGACTGGATTTTTGCACTGATCTGGGTATTGCTTGGAAAATCTCCATGTTCTCTTCCAATCTTTACCTTCTGTGTACCTGTATTCTACATACACATCCCCAAATTTACTGAACTTTAGAACTTTACTCAAGGCTACTATTCTATACAATTTAAATTTTACCTCTCAGTTGTAAAAACTGGATCATAGCAAGATTCTGTCTATCTTTTGGCAATGATGCAAAACAGTCCAGTGGTTTGGTACTAAAAATGCTTTTTACCCTGGCCCCATGTACCTTAGGTACATTATATTTGGATAATCATCATACATTTTTGTGGAGTTCAACACCTTAAATAGCAGCTCCAATATTTTAAACTTTTCTATATTTTTGTGCCCTTTCAAATATTTGGACACAATTTTTAATGAGACAAGGGTATCTGAAGAATTATTGATTCTATTTATTCAATTGTTCAAGTGTGTTTGAAAAGGAAAAACAATATCTTTCTTTGTCTCAAGAATATGAAATCATCTCAAATCCCCCTTAATATGCAAAGGATCTGCAAACTCTCCTAATAAATATTAAGGAGCAAAGAGAGAAAATGGGACTACAATTAAATATTAAGAAGACCAAACTAATGACACTAGATAAAACAACCAGCTTTAGAATTGGAAATGAAGATATCATAGTGGTAGATAGCTTATGCCAATGATGGCGAACCTTTTTTTCCTCGGGTGCCGAAAGCACACGCGCGCATGCTATCGCGTGCATGCCCACACCCATAATTCAATACCCCCCTATGCGCCCCACCCCCCTGCGCATGCACACATGACCGCTCCCGCTCCCCCATTTCCTGACTTCCGGTGGGCCCAGTAGGCCCGTTTTTTGCCCTCCCCAGGCTCAAGAAGCTTCCCTGGAGCCTGGGGAGGGTGAAAACGGCCTCCCCCACCCCCCGGAGGCCCTCTGTAGGCCGAAAACGCCCTCCCAGAACCTCCATGTGAGCCGAAAATCAGCTGGAGCTGAGCTAAGGCAACGGCTCGCATGCTAGCAGATATGGCTCCGCGTGCCATAGGTTCGCCATCACGGGCTTATGCCTTTTAAGATCAACCATCAACAGTAAAGGAACAAGCAGTCAAGAAATACAGTGCAGACTAGTATTTGGTAGGGCAGCTATGAAGACCTTGGAAGAGATATTTAAATGCTGTGATATGTCTGTACCTACAAAAATCAGAATCGTGTAAGCCATGTGATACTAAACAGAGGTGGAAGTTGGATCTTAAATACACTGGATATAAATAGTATTGACATTATTGAACTTTGATATTGGAGAAGATTCCTGAGAATATGATGGCTAGCATAGCAATAATCAATCAATCAATCAATCAATCAAAGTTCTGCTATTTGCGCCTGGTATTAATATACATTTAAGATGCCATTTTATGTTGTGTTTTCATTTGAAAGTGCTATGATTTTTATAACGTAAACCATTTTGTGTGCCCCTTTTTAAGGTAGGAAAAAATGAAAATTTTGAAGTATGGAATATTGTTTCTGGAATATTGTATGGAATATTGTTTCTGGAAAATGTATATTATATATAAATAGCTATTATGCATGACATCAGTAGCAACACAAAATAAGAGAAATCAAAATATAAACCAATAATCAATAAAAGCATCAAATCACCAGCAATGCAAATGAAAATATTGAGAAAAATGAAAACATTTAAAACAATTCACAAGGTTCTGTTGATACCTGTACAGGTAAACAGCAATACCTCGACTTGTCAGCCAAAGAATAAGAGAAAGGGTCAAGCAGATATTTCCAGGAAGGAAGTCCTATGGTGTGGGTGCTACTAATACAAAAATTAATTTTGTCAGGAATAGGTGGATATGCCAGATCATTACTATACCTGTCTAAATTCCGTAATGTACTTCTCTATTAAGAACAAAGCATTAGCACTTTGCATGTGGCTAATTGCCTTTTATATGGTATTCTTTGTTTAGATGACAGTTTGAGAGGAATGAATATATGGATGTGGAATGCTACATATTTATTCATAATTACTAACCCATTGGCAGTGTTCTTGCATTATGCTAACAAGCCAGAATTGGTTTTTCAGATGAGTCATGGCTTGTTTGGCTATTCTTTGGAATTTACCCTTCTAACTACAGTTTTTCTTCCATATCTGTGGTTTGTGTAGAAGCTTTATAAGGCACACACACAGAGAGAAGCAGAGAAGCCATAAAATATTTATGCCCATTCACATAGCACTCTTTATCAGAGTTGTAACAAGAAAACCCAATGAGCTGTATTTTAAACTTCTGATTATTTATCCTAAACAAACTATGGCTTTTTTTCACTGTCCCATACTCAACTTACACCAAGCCAAAAACAAAGACAATGTGCCTCAATGCTTGGCTGGCTGAACTCAGAAGTGGACTTGATGGCGTCAAAGCTTTTGGCACTTTGGGTTTTAACATTCATACCAAGCACAGTCATTCTAGTACAGCTCTGGAGTTCATGGTTGACATGAATCTGACTCACAGCAATATCACTTATGACGCAGGATTAATTCTTTATCTGTTTTTAGGGTGCTTCTCTTGTTCTGTATTGTACCATGAATAATATTACATGGTAGTCTGGTCAGGTTGCAATAGCTGGTACTGAACCTTCCCTGCAGGGGCACCAAGCTGCTTTTGAGGGACCGCCCATGGCATCTTATAAGATCCAATAGAATATCAGAATTCACTTGGAGTGAGGTTTGCTGTTGTGTCAAAATATTTGCCTGAGGCCTTGATGTATGATTGGAATGACTAGTTGCTCCAGTCAACAGGGAGGAGCATGGTAATAGTTTTGAAGAATCCATAATTAGATCCCTACCTTTCAATAGCTATCAACTGCTATTGAATTTTGCTATTCTTGCCAAGGCCATTAATTGTATAGTGACAGACCTTTAAGCATTCCTGAATAAAACTAATTCCCTGGATCTGTTTTAATCTGATTTTAGGCAGGTTATGACATGGAGAGAGCATTGATTGACTAATGAATGAATTATTGAGAGAATGGGATGGGATAAGTAGCTGCTGCTCGTGCTTCTAGATATCTCGGTAGCTTTTGATATCAACTATGGTGTCCTTCTGGATTGCATTAGGAAGTTGTGGGTTATGAGTATGGATTACTGATGTTTCTACATCTGCTCTGAAGGTAGGTTCCAGATAGCGGGGGATTATTGTTCCATCTATGCCTTTTATACTGTGGAGTGACAGTTATTTAACATCTGTAAGGCACCACTAGGAGAGATCATCATGGGTTGCAGAGCTGAGTTTTACATTCATGCAGATGACACTTGGATTTACTTCTTCTTTTCAACCTCATCAGGTAATTGGTTACATTGATTGGCTCCCGCTTGGACCAGATTTCAGACTTCATGAAGTGCAACAGGTTAAAAGTGAATCCAGATAACTTAGAGAGTTTGGAGTTATCTCAACCTTTTGAAAAGAATTCTGCTCTAGAGAGAAATATTTTTCCACTGAAATAGAAGAGCCACACTGCACCAGTTTGGTTTGACACTTTTTTGTCTCTTGCAAGGTAAGGAGCACATTTTTTTCATCTGCTGAAAAGTCACCAGCTATTACCCTTCTTTGAGAGACTTTTGTGTCCCAGCAAGTAGTGTGATAACAGTGGTGGCTAAGCCGGATTGTCTCCCAGTGAAGTTTCAAGTAAAATTCAAAGTACTGGCCATTCCATGCAAATCCCTAAATACCAAAACCTTGAATACTTTTCTCCTGGAGAGTTGAGGTCTTTTGATAAAGGCTTTTTGTGCATGCCACTCCAATCAAAGGTTTTTCTGGATTTACCAGGGTCGGATAGCTCCAGTACTGTAGAATTTCCCCCCACTAACAATTGTCTGCCTCTTCACTGGTGTGCTTCATTCAAAGAGCAATACTATATTGTCCACTAAATATGATTAAATTCAATGGGTCTTATAACAGGTTTGTGGGCACAGAACAAAATTCCTGTGAAGACAATAGAATACCGTGTTTCCCCGAAAATAAGAATAGAATAGAATAGAATAGAATAGAATAGAATAGAATAGAATAGAATAGAATAGAATAGAATAGAATAGAATAGAA
>QLTV01003402.1:699352-711092 GCA_003457575.1 Thermophis baileyi
AATAGAATAGAATAGAATAGAATAACAGAGTTGGAAGGGACCTTGGAGGTCTTCTAGTCCAACCCCCTGCCCAGGCAGGAAACCCTACACCACTTCAGACAAATGGTTATCCAATATCTTCTTAAAAACTTCCAGTGTTGGAGCATTCAGTTAAGAGAGGTAAAGGCCGGGGCATGGAAAAAAGCAATATGAGGAAAGGGGACAAGAAAAAGATAAAATGGCACTTTTAATTACCTCAGGAATGAGAGACTTCCAGCCTATAGGCCTAACCTGATACACTAAATCAGTTAACTGATGTGGCCTCTTTTCCGGAGCCATGACCGTTTCCTAACCAGAAGCAGCAATTGGAAACTTTCAGACTGGGAGCCCCTAGAAGACCAACTCTTTTTAGTTGCTCTGTATTTTTCTTGAAGAGCAAAGATATGGGGCAACAGTGGAATCCAAGTCTTCTGACTTCATCAGTTGTATGGCCACAGAGCCAGTTCTTTACCCAACATATTCTAAGGATTACCACATTAAAGAAGTCAACCTCTTGTTCTCAGTTGCTTATGATCAACTGGGTTTACATTTTAGGACACAGATTTCCACTGAATATTTGGAGAAATACCTTAAAGGTAAAAATAATCTGACAATGGAATAATTATTCATAATAGCACCATGACAGAGACCATCTACTCTAGATTACCTGATCAAACAGGAAGTCAGATTATGTGGTTTGTACGGTCTTGTTCAATTCTATAATAACACACAACTGGGTAGGATAAATAGAATTTGAGGTCAAAACTATCTCAAACTGACTTGTGTACATGCTATACTGAGCAGCTCTGGACATGATTTACAAACTGATGATGCTATAGAACTAGTTGTTGGTATTTTTAATGGAATTTTAGCTCTTTGTTTTAAGACAAATGGGCATCACAATACAATTTTTACATAGTGTATTATTCAAACCAAAAACAGATTCTTAGTTTTCTATAGTAGTCTAGAAGGCCTTGATAACCCTATTTCTGCTACCCCCCAAAAAGAGAGCAAAGGGCTTGTCCAATCTCAATTTAAGCCTGGTAAATGGTTTTGTCTGAGTAAGTCATAAATTCTGAAGAAAATACAGATGCTGCAGTGTTACTTATTAGATCTATGGAATGTCACACCAGACATAAAGCAATTGTTCTGACTTCTAATCAGTTTCAGAGTTCTGTTCAAGATACTTTTTTTAACCTTCTAGCCCCATCTTCTGGGGCTCTCTTTTGAATGGCTAAGACATGTGGGGCCCAGAGACCTTTAAAAAAAATGCCAGAGGCTGAAGTTTTTCTGTAGAAAACTTCAACATAATTTTAATTGATCTCAGACCCAAAAATCTTTTCTCCAATTCAGATTATATAAAGTATCAATATAGTCCTTTTATCCCCACCCTCAGATTTTCTGTCCTGTATTATATCCTTTTCTATTTTGAAAAGCTCCTTTCATATTTCTCACTTTCAATAGAATACATATGGAGAAAAAATGCAGGAGAAACAAATAGCCTTGAAATAGTCGATGGAGGCAACTTAACCTTAAACCTCTACAATGAGGAAGAACCACAGAGTTCCAGCTGGAACAGCCACTACAAGCTATTTTTTACCCTCTCTGGGTAATGATGACAGATAGCTGGCCTCAATAAATACTTTTCTCTTCTGTGCTGAGGAAAAAAAAGCCCTTTTTAAATGAGGTCAACTTCAGCTTCCACATCCCACTTGGCCATTTAAATGTCTGTATCCTTGTCCAAAACAAAGTCTGAAGGAGATTCACAGGCCTTCTTCACCTGTTATCTTTATTAATGTTTTGCACTCAAGCCATGAACTTTGCTCTTATGCTACGCACTGTGTAAACCATATAACTAATAGGATTCAGTCTCTGTCCAGAGAATTTTACAGTCTCTCTGAAGCTGAGTTGGGAAAATCTTCTGAACTGGATATGAGTTGACAAGCCAACAGATTAAGTATGCAGTAAAGGTGCTTATGAAAACGAAGTAGTCATGAGATATCTATATAGATTCCTCTCAATGAATCAGCATCAGTTTAAAAAGGGAGGAGAAGCAGCAGCTAGAGCTGGGAGAAATGATCCTGTTTCCCAGTGGGGAATTTGATGGAACAGGCCTTAATAAGTGTTTTTCAACTCTGTAGTATTCCATAATATTCATTATTCATTATAATGAATAAGGAGGGAAGGAATTGACCATAGGAAATAAGGTCTTTCAAAATATACAGTTTGAGCTTTACTTGCTCTGCTTCAGAAAAGGTACCATGAATTAGTTCATATGCTAAGACAATTCTTTAACCATTGTGTAAATAAATCCTAATAACCAAATAATATTATGATTGTTATTCTGCACAATAGTATCTCCTCTACCATTTTTGCACTGAAAGGCTGTGATTGTGAAAGTCACTAGGAAAGCTTCCATAGCCGAAGGGACACTCAAACAGGGGTCTTCCCAGTCCTTATATAACACTTCAACCATACCACACTTCTCCTTGTACGCACTGTGTTTTGAGACTCCCGGGATTTCAATCATCTGGGGACTAAGAAGGCCATTTTAAAAACATTACCTTCCTTCCTTATAAGCATTTCAGAGTTGACATAGAGGTATGTTTTGGATTATTGTCTTGCTGAAATATCTAACCACTTTTTTAGTTTCAATTTCTTAACTGACAGTGGGACATTAACTTCTAGAATGTGTTAAATATATTTAAAATTACATTTTAATGTGTATTAACAGTGTCAGAAATGCTGCTGCTGCTGCTGCTGCTGCTGCTACTGTCGTGTCAGGAGCACTGAAGCGTTTCCGGGTTGAAAGGATTGAATGGTGACATCACCATTACCTGGGGGATGCCTCGTTTGGGGCTCCTTTAATTAAGTTTCCCACTGAAGAGGTATCTCTTTATCTACTCATGGTCATCCACTTCTGCTGGATTGGCAGGAGCTGGAGCTGGATTGGCAGGAGCAGGAGCTCACCCTGTCCCACGTCAGCAAGTGGGTCTCGAATGCAAGCTTGTCAATCTCAGCTCAGTGTCCTAACCTTGTGAGCCACTGTGCTCTGTAGTCAGAAATGCTTAAACTTAATAAAACTGTTTATTTTTGGTACAGAATTTTTACTGTCTCATGATAAATAAATATTTTTTTTAATTACCCCTTGACATCTCTTTAAGTTATCTGCCATACTCATAGCCTAAATGAGGATACTTTTTCAGAATGTCTTAATCATTCCAGGTATGGTATGACTGAAGCAATGAAGTTCAGTAATTTGAGCAAGAAGACTTTTTTCTTTTAAAATAAAAAACTCAAATTTTAAAAGATCTATTCTTAATGGAACTAACTCAGATTTCCAACTAATAATATAAGTAAAAGTCCACTTCCTTCTAACCACTTGGGGTACAGCTTTTACTCATTGATGGACATGATCTAGCCTAGAGTGTCTCAATCAGTAGCATTTAGATCACAGTAGACACATAACAACAGATTAAGTAAGATAGAACTTCCTTGTTAGAGATTATGTTGGGATGAAAGAAAATATATGGCCTAAAGGCTTCAGTTGGTGGTAGTGGGTTATGAGAAGCTGACTAGGGGCATTGTTATGGGGTATCACAGGAATTGTCATTTTTCTTACACTTATTTAAAAACTATATGAAACTTTTGTGGCAGGTTTGAGCCACTGCCATGGGGTTAAATATAATTAAGTATCATCAACAGTTTATATCTTGATCCTTGGCTGAAGAGGAGCTATGATCATGGTTCTGTCTCAGTGCCTGCAACTATGAGCATCTGGATTGGTATGAACAGCAAATCAGAGTGATTCTACATGCAGAAGCTCTCTGATTTTCAGAAATATTCCATCTTTGGCTCTAGGATCACACCTCCCCATCTAGAGCTGGTTCACAATCTGGAAGTCCTTTTCGATTGGCTGTCAGCCCTTTAAGGTCAAGAAATAGAACTGCCAGAATTGCTGGAACTCTATTTTTGTAAGGGATAATAACAAAAACTTGAAAGCCCAATATAATTTATCTCTGCTCTCTCTTATAGCAAAGAGAATCAAGGCATGATAGTGTTGAGTTTCTTTCTCATCACCTTCTCTCTGTCAGGAGTAAGGTGATGTTTATGAATCTATTTTCTGTTTCAATTGGATTTTTCTGCTTTTGAGGCTTTACTCATGGTCACTCAAAACTTAATTACTTGAACTACTTTGAAAGCCTTTGAAGACCATCTTTGAAACTTCAGTTGGTCCAGAACATAGTAGCTCAAGGAATCACAAGTACCAGCTGGTTTGCTCATCCAACATTACTGTTTCAGCAGCTGAACTGGTTAACAGTTTGTTTCTGGGGGCAATTCAAAGTATTGGTTGCCACCTTCAAAGGTCTTTGTGGTTTCGGACCTGGATAACTGCAGGACTAGGTTCTTCTGGTGATTTCTGCCCATCTTTTTTTTTTAAAATCTAAAACAGATGGTACCCTTTGAGTCCTGATCATTCAGAAGGCTATTTGCTGGGATTGGTAAAATTGGGCCTTCTCAGTTATAGGTTCCTATCTTTGAAGTAAGATTCCTCTCAATATCAGATGGGCATTGATCCTGTTAGTTTTTCATGAAGCAATTAATATCTGGTTGTTTTATTTGGCATTTGGAGTTGAAGCGTTGTTATTGTCCCTCCAGAAGAATGAATGGATATAAGAAAGTTATTCATTAGCATTTGAGAAATACAAAGTATTACTGGGGAAGGTAAAATTCTTCAACTCCTACTGAAATCAATGAATTTTAATAGCGATATTTTATTATATTGTTGTGAAAGTTACATAAAACATTTTATTATTTTGATTCAGTGGTATCTCTACAGTACTAACAAAAGATTATTAACACACTGATCTTGAAAACATCCATAGATCATGTTCAATATGAACACAGGGATAAGTGCAATAGCCTTGTTGCTAATTAGTTATAAAATTTATAATGGATTGGCAACCACATTTTGAACAAGAGAAAGCAATGAAGCATGGACTTGTTTTCATTTCTAAAGATAACGTGCTCTTTTTAGATTTTTGGTATGAGACATGATGTTTCACTCTTATATCAAGCTACATGATGAAGATGAAAAGGTCATACTTGCTATCAATACTCTCAAAAGAGATTACAGGGTTTATAGTTTATGATAGTTTATGAACAACTTCAGCTAGGATTATTGCAGAGTTGAAAAGGACATAGAGAAAGTGACAAGTGCTCTTTGAAAAGCATAACAGCAAGAAAGATTTTAACAAGAAGTTGACATATTTTGCCCCCTTTTTCCCCAGCCATTTTTTTTGTTCAGCTCAGCAGTTGGGATTAGCCAGTGGTGAAATCCAACTTTTTTTATTACCGGTTCTGTGGGCGTGGCTTGGTATGCATGGTGTGGCTTGGTGGGCATGGCTTGGTGGGCGTGACAGGGAAAGGATACTGCAAAATCCCCATTCCCTCCCCACTCCTGGGGGAAGGATATTGCAAAATCTCCATTCCCACCCCACTCTGGGGCCAGCCAGAGGTGGTATTTGCTGGTTCTCCGAACTACTCAAAATTTCCGCTACCGATTCTCCGAACTACTCAAAATTTCCGCTACCGGTTCTCCAGAACCTGTCAGAACCTGCTGGATTTGACCCCTGGGATTAGCTATCCTAACCTCAAAATACTGCAGCACTGAGAGAAGAATCTGAAAATTCCTCCAAAATTTGATTTTAGTGACAAAAAGTTTTCCATCTTCCTTAACCAAATTCTGGAATTCAGGAGTACCCCAAAGTTTGTATACCATTCTGTATACCGTCCTAACCTAATAAACAATATTCATAGTATACATAAATAAAACTCAAACTTTATAATTTGTGCAGTGAAACATTCAACCAAGAGTATGCCACAACTTCTACATGACTGTTAAGATCAGTTCAATTATATAATCCTTTCATAATTTAAAATGTAAGGTTTACCACAATCAGGCATTCAGATTTATATTTGGTCCAGCAAGGTGGGTGTGCTCTGGGTCCCATCAATTAAGTAATGTCACCTTTCAGGATCTAAAAAGTCACCTATTCTGTTGAAATTCCTGCCTTCAGGAATGTATTCCTGAAGAGATAAGTATGTGTGGCTGCCACTCTTATGTCATGAAGGAAATTGTTTGGTTGAATTTTGGTTGTTCTCCCAGTTTGGTTAGGGATAAAGCAATTATGGAATCTTGCTTTTGATCTTGCTTTTGTTTCTGTATTTTACTCTGCTGATCTGTAGTGTTTTCCTTTTAATATGTTGATTTTCAGTTGCAAACTCTCCAGGGTTATTTGGGAGTTGGGCATCTATAAATTAAACGAACTAAAATAAATTTTAAAAATGTGTGAACTATCCCAATCATGTTTTATTTGTACGTGATGGCAGATTTGAAGCCATTATGTACTCCACAGTGTATTTTCTATTGTAACTACAGCCCTGTAGTTAAGCCCCAAGGTCGATTTGAAACCAGAACTTTTATTGGGCATTGAGCATTCTGGGAAAACTCTGCTTAAGTCACTCAATATTTTGGTTGCTTGCATTGAATGCAAACTGCCTGCAGGATATAAATGTGCCATTTATGATTTCAGATTGCATTGGCTCAAACCAGAATTGAGCCATAGTCTTGATAATGGTGGACACTTAATTTTTAATAAACAGGCCTTGTGAATTGACTTTCCGATAGTTCAAATTGATACGTTCAGTTTCATGAATGGAGCACTAATTCATGTTGATCAAAGATGTCAATGAATGATATAGAAATGTTTTTGAAAGCTATAACTTCCAGCCCTATGATTCTGTGTTGAACTTGCTTATGAGTAATTAAATATATATATTCAATTGTCACAGTTTTGATTCAGTTGCATATTTTTGTTCTGTTCTAATCTGGTGACAACCTTAAGATCAATTTTACTTACTTTTTTCACTATTAAAGTGTAAACAGATATTTATATAAAAGAACAAAAAATAATTTATTTGTCTTTTCCCCTACTCTATCAACATTCAAAGGTTTTCAAAATTATCTTTTCAGTGAATGCTAATAAATTAGGCACCCTTTTTTAAAAGGAAAAAAAATGTTTCTGGAGTCCTATGAAATAAAGCAGCAGCTTACAAAGCACTAATTATATATACTTAAACACATGATTCAAATTTTCTCCATAGTGTGAGTCAAAAATATTTTTAGATATCCTGCAGTGACCCTGTACCACAATAAAATGTAGAGATGACAGTCAAAAAGTCATAAGTCTTATTGGTTTAGCAAAGCATTCTTTGTCATTAAAAAGCAGATGGTAAATTATTTTTAGTACCATGATGATCACTTTCATACATGAACCCAACTACCCTTTCATGGGTAGCTCTTTGGATTCACAAAACATGTGGCAAATGTGTACATTAATTGAGATTGTTAACATCTTCCCTAGGCCTGTGTTTCCAGTAGAGCTTGAACTACAATGTCTAACAATTGATAATTTGAACAGATCTAAATTTTAAGTTTATACCTGTAATTTTGCCAGATTAATTGAATATTAAAGATGCTGGAGAATTTACTGGTTTTGTTTTCATGCAGTTGACAAGCCTCATTTATGTTTTGTTGTTTGTTGATAATGTTTTTCCCCCCACAAAGCAGAATTAGATGTGGTGTGTGTGTGTGTGTGTGTGTGTGTGTGTGTGTGTGTGTTTAATTCTGGTTTGGATACTCAAGGTGGTGAACAAATCATGTGAGAGCTTGAGCTGAAAGAGAGTGACTGGCCCAAGTCACCCAGTTGACTTTCATGGCTACGTCAGGACTTGAACTTACAGTCTCTTGCTTTCTAGCCTGATGCCTTAATCACTAGACCAAACTGGCTCTGTTATTGTTATTACCATTATTATCTTACTATGATTCTGCGTTATTCTGCGAAGAATAAATCTTTGGTACTATAGCTTTGCAACACTCCTCCTTAGCTGCTGCAGTTATGATTTGATCAACTGAATTTGGAGAAAATGGAAAACAAAAGCAGACAAGAAGCTCTAATCCAATGGTGGACAACATGTAGCCTCAGGCTAATATTATTTGGCTGTCTGGCTTATTTCAAAATCTTAATGGAATAGACGAGTTGTGTTTTCTTATATACCAAAAGGAACTGACAAATGTGGAGTTCTGTCTCTTGAAACCAGCTCCATTTCATTATGCTGAAGAAGTGAAGAGAAGTTTGAGAGGATGATAGAAGGTATCAGAAAGCCTACTGGAAGCTAAAGCTAAAGAATTGTGGTATATGGTGTTGTGTCAATTATGTCATTTATAACCAACAGTTATGTTACTGGAATTTTTGCATTTGATACTACCATTATAATTTCACAACTGTAGAATGAAACTAAGATCTGTGATTTCTTGACACATTATGTGGCTTCTAGAAATAATATGGTCCATTAAAAGGAGATCCAGACTCATTCAGGTAACATTCTTGGTCTCTTCTCCTTCTGAATGATGGATATTTAACAGTAGGAAAGGTCACGACTACATATAGGCTGGTCATTGTTACTTCCTAATTCCAAGACTTGAACTGATGCTTCTGAATGTGTGCATTAGAGGTAATTACAGAAAGAATAATAGAATTGTAGGTTTTCCTTGTCACAACAGGGGAGGGCCAATAAAGAATAAATTCTTATTATCTACAGCACAGGTCACCAACTGGTGGTCTGCGGACCACTGGTGGTCCGTGAGAAAATTTTGGTGGTCCGCGGCGCACCCAGGTAGAGGAGCTGCTCCGGGATGACTAATGGCCAGTCCTGTGACTAGAGCTCTGGAATATGGGACCGTCCAGGCAGCTCATGGTGGGGTTGGAAATCTCCACTGTAGAGGGAGCTATGTGAAACTTGCAACTTTGCAGCACAGCCCTCGCCGGCCAGAACGAGGTAATGGTGCAAGGGGGCGGGGGGCGGCGGGGGGCGGCGCCTGTGCAATGGGTGTCGGCAACCTGCGGCTCATTCTTCCCCCTGCTGTGGCTTCCTGTTGGCTGAACCCACCAGTGGCTGGCCCTTCCCTCCCAGTCACTCCTCGTCTGGCCTGAGAAGGGAAGGGTGGGGGATGGAGATTTGCTCCAAATTCCAGAGCAGGAGCAAAGCTTCATCTCTTGCTGGGTCTTGTGGGCATTTCTTCCGGGCCTTGTTGGTGCTCCATGCACCTCGGTCTCTCAGGGAGACGCGTGACTTCCTCTCAGCCCCGAGACACTGGCCTGGCCTGGCTGTTTCTCTCCACCGCTGCTGTTGGCACCTCCATGGCCTGCCCGCTGCTTTTGCAGTGCAGTTAAATTTAGCTTGCTTCACAATGGGGGAGACGGCATCCCCTTCTCCTCCTGGAGCCCATTACGACGCGGAGCATCGGCTACAGCTGGGTCAGGTGAGTGTCGGGGCGGAGAGCAGGTCGTGCATCTCCTCAAGTGACCGAGGTGTATCCAGCACCAACAAAGGCCAAAGGAGTGCCCGCGAGACCCAGAGAGCGTCAGAGAATCAGAATGAGAGAGAGAGAGAGAGACAGACAGACAGACAGAGAGAGGGGGAGAGAGATTTCCCATAGAAAACAAAACATGGGGAGCCACAAAACCTGGGTGTCAGAGAGAGAGAAAGAGACGAGAGAGAGACAGAGGGGGGGAGAGAGGACAGAGAGAGAGAGAGAGGTAGAGAGAGGGAGGAGAGAGAGAGGAGAGAGAGAAAGATAGAGGGGAGAGAGAGAGAGAGAAAGAGAGAGTGGGTGAGAGAGAAAGAGAGAGATGTCAGAGAGAGAGAGAAAGAGATGAGAGAGAGAGAGACAGAGAGGGGGGGGGGAGATAGGAGGAGGGGAGTGAAGGGAAGGGGGAGAGGGGTGACACAGACAGAGAGAGGGGGAGAGAAAGAAAGAAAAGGAGAGAGGGAGAAAGAGAGATGTCAGAGAGAGAGAAAGAGATGAGAGAGAGAGACAGAGAGAGGGGGAGAGAGAGATGAGAGAGAGAGAGAACGAGAGAGGGGGAGAGAGAGATGAGAGAAAGAGAAAGAGAGAGGGGAGAGAAACAGAGGGGGAGGGAGAGAGGAGAGAGAGAAAGAGATGAGAGAGAGACAAAGAGAGAGGAGGAGAGAGAGAAAGAGGGGGAGAGAGATGAGGGAGCGAGAGAAAGAGAGAGGGAGCGAGAGAAAGAGGGGAGAGAAAGAGATGAGAGAGAAAGAGATGAGAGACAGACAGACAAAGAGGAGGAGAGAGGGGGGGAGAGAGAGAAAGAGAGGGGGGGAGAGAGAAAGAGAGGAGAGAGAGAGAGAGAGAGAGAGAGAGAGAGAGAGAGAGAGAGAGAGCGCGAGAGAGAGGGAGAGAATGTCTGAAGGACCCCTCCCATCACTGGGAGTCCATGCACTTCAGCAAGCGGCACGCTGGATTCGTATTAGTGGTCCGCGGGATTTAAAATTATGAATGTAGTGGTCCCTGAGGTCCAAAAGGTTGGGGACCCCTGATCTACAGTGAATACGTAGGAGAACCCATAACTACTGAAGCAAGGTTGTTTACCCATCTATTAAAATGCTTTTAGTGACAATCTTTTAGTAAAGAGAAGACTGCAGGTGGACATCAAAACTCTTTGAATATTTGAATGGCAGTCATATAGAAGATAATAGTGTTATAGAAAACAGGCCAAGATTACAAGGGTTTAAATTACAAGGAAATACAGTAGATTTTGATTGGACATCTGAAAAAAATCCTAGCTGTAAGACCTTTTTATCGGTGGTTGAGACTCTCAGGAGGTGTTTTGCTCTCCTTTTCTGGAGTTGTTTAAACAGAGGATAGATGAGTATCTGAAAGGGACAGTATTGTAGTTGATTCCTGCAATGGGCAGGGAGTTGGACTAAGTGATCTCTAATGTTACCTCCAGCTTATTAATTTTATGATTCCATAAAACCATACAAAGCTACTTTAATAACTCTTGGTAAAATATGTAAACAGTCCTTAGAATGCCTTAGAATGAATAAAATCCAATAATAACATGTAAAGAAAATTGGAATTATTGAACAGTGGCTTTAGTAAGAAGACCCCACTCCTCTAAAATACATCCACTCACACCTACGCCTAATCTAATCTGGTCTGGGATTTTAGCTAGGATACGCTCCAGCTTTAGACATACAGTACATGTTTATGCCAGCTTCAACCTGGAACAGTAGAGGAGCAAATGCCCACCTGCTCTTTCCAAGTTCTAGTTAACCTAATTACCATGAAATCACAGTTATAATGATTGCTGATAAGCAAACCCACTATCCATTTATTTATTTATTTATTTATTTATTAAATTTGTATGCCGCCCAACTCCCAAGGGACTCTGGGCGGCTCACAACAATATAAAAAACCGTTAAAAAAAAAAACCATAATAAAAACAATTAAAAACAGTTAAAAACTCATGCATACCGTTACATGGCCGGACCTCGCCAATTACAGAGGCGAGATCAACGGCCCCAAGCCTGCCGGAAGAGCCAGGTCTTCACTGCTTTCCGGAAGGCCAGCAGTGTGGGGGTGGTCCGGATCTCAGGGGGTAGCTGGTTCCAGAGGGCCGGAGCAGCCACAGAGAAGGCCCTCCCCCGTGGACCCGCCAGCCGGCACTGTTTAGCTGACGGGACCTGGAGGAGCCCAACCCTCTGGGATCTTACCGGTCGCTGGCAGCTATGTGGCAGAAGGCGGGCTCGAAGATAACCTGGCCCTGAGCCATATAGGGCTTTAAAGGTAATA
>QLTV01003402.1:712597-723123 GCA_003457575.1 Thermophis baileyi
CCTTCAGGGTCCATTGGGCGTCTGGGGCGGAACCATTTAATCGGCTCCGCCTCCCTGCGATGGGGGAGTAGCGCCCTAAAGTCTAACCTCAGCAGGAAATGATCTGACCACGACAAGGGAGAAATATCTATACCCCTTAATTCCAGATCATGTCTCCATTGCCCCGAGAGAAACACCAGGTCAAGTGTGTGTCCCCCCCTATGAGTCGGACCCTGAACTACTTGGGTCAGGTCCATGGTTGTCATGGAAGCCATGAACTCCTGAGCCGAATCTGAGGATTCACCGAGTGATGGCAAGTTGAAGTCCCCCAGCACCATAAGCCTGGGGAACTCCACCGCCAACCCGGCTACTGCCTCTAGCATCCATATGGTATGTTAGTTAGTTTTAACCATTCAGTCATGTTCGACTTTTGGTGACTTTGTAGGCAAGTGCTCTCCATGCTATCTTACCTGGGTCAGGTACATGGTTGTCATGGAAGCCATGAACTCCTGAGCCGAATCTGAGGATTCACCGAGTGATGGCAAGTTGAAGTCCCCCAGCACCATAAGCCTGGGGAACTCCACCGCCAACCCGGCTACTGCCTCTAGCATCCATATGGTATGTTAGTTAGTTTTAACCATTCAGTCATGTTCGACTTTTGGTGACTTTGTAGGCAAGTGCTCTCCATGCTATCATGTCAAGCGCAACTTCTATCATGGATGTTCATCTTTGTATCAGCTTTAATGGTAACAAGCCAACAAGTTCTTTGCTTGGCCCTTCTTGATCCACCATCCTGTTCTGTTCTGTTCTGTTCTGTTCTGTTCATTTTGTAATTAGCAATCATCCCTTGCTGTAGCTATGAAAACTCATTGAATTGCATTTTTTTTAATGTAGAGGAAGAATAAGAGGTGTACACTGATTCTAAGAACTTTCAGAAGATCAGAGAAATAGTTACTATGCAGTTATCTGGACATTTAGATGCACTGATTATAGAGACAAATTTATACTATTATGGCTATAAATTTCAGTAGCTGCAGAACTGTTTTCTGGTACTTATGCTTGGGGAAAAACACCTCTCCCTATTTTATTTCTTTTGAAGAAGTTATCAGAGACACCTTAGCTTCTACATGCATTATAGGTTTCAGTCTCCTACACATTAAATATATAAGGAGATGTTCAATTTTGTGTGCCTATTAATATAAACATGTAGGATGGGAGTGATTGAAAGTACCAGTCTTAGAAAAATAACTGCATTTGCGTGTGAAATTAAATTATTAAATTCTATTAGGGAATGGCTGTGATCAATTTACTAACCCATCCTCTTTCAAAATCCATAGCATGACATGTAGTTGCTGAGCAGCGGTAGGTTGCTCCCGGTTTGACCCGGTTCTTAGAACCGGTGGCGGTGGCGGGAGGCTCCGCCCACCCACCCGGGATCCTTCTGCACATGTGCAGAAGCATCGTGCGCGCGCGCGAACCGGTAGTAACGGGTTTTAGAACCCACTACTGTTGATGAGTAAAAGCAGGCAATGCATAAAGGTAGAGCAGAGCAATTTACAATTAGTATGTGTTAAATCCACTCGACTTAAAGGCCAGAGACTAAAGGTCAATGATCTGTTTGAACACATTCTCAAATGCATTTTGCTGAAAGAATCTACAGCAAGAATGAATCATATTATATTCCAATAAAACTATTTTTTATTCCAAAATCAATGTTGACATTTTCACTGAATCACAAACAAAATTTTGTAAACATTCTGATGTGTTCCAGTCATCATGTAAACATGTGGCCAATTTTCCGGTGTAAGGATAATCATGTGATGATCCATATGAGCAATTTGAAGATTCACCAGAAAATTCATAAGACTGTTTGAAAGCTTGTAAACCACAAACTACATCTGGAATTGTATGGTTATGACCATCAATATCTGAAAGAGGAAAGCATCCTCGCTTCTTAATACTTATCAAATACTGTGCACAAGCATTGAATTACTGGTATGCGCACAAGAAATATCCAATCCAGTGGTCCTCCTTTGCAGTCAATTCATTTCCCATTGTGTGCTGGCAAGCACATAATCAGGGATAAATAAGTTGGTTAGCCAGAGACCATGTTTGAGACATTTCAGTTGCCTCACCAGAGATTGGCACTCAGTCAATACTTTTCTACTTTTTATTTTCTAATTTTTACTTTCTAGAGTTCTCCAGAAAGTCATATGATCCCTCAGTCATATGATCAGGATTGGCACCACCATAGACAGGTTAAGGAGAGACCTACCTGCTCCAATCATTTCTGCCCAATCTTCACTCCCGCTTGTGGCCCTAGGGATGGGACAAATATCAAAACCACCAAGAAATAGAGTACCTAGGTAGACCCATTTTTGCAAGTCCTCTCTAGAACCTATTCTGTATCATGAATGTCAGAAAAGACTGATAACCTACAAGCAAGCTGTATGTACAGTACATGTGAATTAGTTGATGTGATTATGAAGAAGTAATGAACAATAGTGACTATGTAGATTTTCTCCAGGATAAGATATCCCCAACTTGGTCTCTAAGGTTTTCCAGCAGTATACTACTGCTATTGTACTTGTCCATTCGCCTCACTTCTGGTCATCCTCTTCTTCCCTTTCCTTCCTCCTTTCTCAACACTATAGACTGATCTAGGGACTAAATCTTCATGTACTATGTCCAAAGTATTGGGTTGGTAGGCTAGAATTTACAGACTTCGGCCTATACAAATGTATCACCTGTAGAATCATTCACTGTGCTAATATGTGGTAGCGCAGTAGTTAGAAGGCAGTACTGATTTCTTCCTGCTTTCCTTCTCATCTAGAGAAAAAAAAAGCTTCCAAAGTTCGTAACGCATAATAACTCCTGTTTTGCCAGGCTCTTTGAATGCATACCCAGCTATAATATCTGTAGTTTGATCTTGCTTATTTTGCCATAGCCCAGTGATGAGCTCATTACAAATATGTGGTCAGGCTGCTAAATGGACAAAATGTTTACTGCCTTATTTTAAAATTATTATTTTTACAAAATATCAGGGAATAATGTATCAGGAAAAAAACAAACAAACAAATAAATATTGACTAGTGTTTTAAAGTGTGGCATGTATATGTGTTATTTTGAGGAGAAATGTTTAAAAAACATGTAATAATAATAATTTATTAAACTTGTATGCCACCTGATTCTCAGTGACTCTAGGAGGCTGGGAATCCATCCAGAACTTCTTTGTATGTATCATTATTTTCTAGTCTGGATCAAGCTCACTGCTAGTTTAGGTCTGCAAGATATTTACTTTCTGAAATATGCTTATTACATTTTTGGGAGATTTTTTAAAAAGGAATCTATCCAACATTTTCCATTGACTTCCAAGTTTCCAGGTTTATTAGGGTTGATAAGAGAACCCAAAGCTACAGAATAAATTCCTGTGCCTGATGATTCCTTCCAAATGTTGCCACTGCTGTACTGAGTTGTTTCTCATTTACATACATTGATTTTACTTAGTAAATATGTGCAGTGTAAAATTCATCCATTATCCAAGTTGGTTGAATAGTGAAATATCTGTTTAAGTTGGACGAAAACACACACAGGGACACAATATACCAGCCAAGCATATTTTCAACAGTTTATAAGCAACTTTAATCTTCCTTACACAATAGCTTTTGTTTTATAGGAACAAAATCAACACACACAATGTTCTCATGTGCAACAGCAAGGATGAAATAAACCTTCCCAGTGTAATAAAGTCAATTAGTGTGACTTGTACTTTTTGAATAAAGCTTATTATTGTGTTATTTTATTCTGTGCAAGACCAGTGATGCTGGGATTAATCAGATTCTCCATCTAACATTTTTGGTTCATTTAGTCCACTGGGAGCTGTTCTTCACTCTTCTTGCTTAATTCTTTGGGGAAGCATAGTTTTAGCATTCTTTTGAAGTTGTGCCCACTAGCTATTGAAATGACATTTGCAACCCAACCATCCCCTATAAAAAGGCCTATGGCCCACATCAAAGCTGCCTTGTTTGAACTGACCAACAAAAACTTCCTCTGTCCCTAGAGGGCTAAAAAAAACCCCACCACTATTTATTTGAAGCATGCCCAAAGATATTAGCTATTATTTTCTGTATTAATCCTGCTATATTCTGTATTCATCTTCAGGTTACTTACTATATAACTACTTACTAGTCTGAAGATATTCTAAATATCTGTGTACTATTTAATCTCAGCTTTACACATTTTATAAACAAATCAACAAAATGTTCTGCAAAATGTTCTTTATTTAGGTGTATATGTGCATGTATATCTTTTCCACTAAAAGATAGAAACCACATTTTCAGAAAGGAAGTGCAAGATGATAGACAATCTTTGAGTGAGGAGTGATATTCTATCCAAAAGAGCTCCTCACCTCATATTTCATTCATCTTTTTACAGCAGTCAAGAAAAACATGGCCAAAAAAAATATAAAAAATCATGCCTGCTATCAACTAGCAGTCTAATTATTCCTTCATCTCACCCACATTTTAATGTTGACCAATGATCATCTATAGATCACAGATGTTACAAACCAGGTATATGTAAACGCAGCCAGTTGCAATATATTTCTCTTTAAATTGAAAATTGAAAATAAGAAGCTGTGATTGGGAGTTGAAACATATTTGGACTAAATAAATGCTTCTGAGTGAAACTGTATCCTGACCCCTAAGTCTTATTCACCATGGCTAGAAAAGAAGCTGGAAGTGGAGAACCTGCATAGAACATCAGTAGAAAAGGGAAAAAAACCTTTCTTCTCTCATTTTTTCTTCTTTCAGATTAATATGTTAATAGAAACTATGTCCTTGCCTACTCACATGCTGGCATGTTTGAAGGAACACAGGCGAGGGACAATGAGGCTAGACAACAATGCATTGTCACAGTTCTTTTTGGTTTGCTCCAGAAAATGAGCAGAATCAATCTGTTAGCTTGTTACACTTTTTAAGAACTAAGTGACCTTATTAGAAAGTGGCCTCTTTTCTGATTCTAAACTCATCTATTTCTGAGTATTTTGGATAGCTTTTAGTCAACAACTTAGTGATTTACCTTGTTCTATGTGATCCTAGTTCAATAAATACAGTAGGTAGGTTATGCACTATGTTTGCCATAATATATTCTGGTTAGTGTGTTGCACATGGATTAAGACACCTGATGTGTTGAAACTCTAACTCAGGGCTGTCAAACTCGCGGCCCGTGGGCCGGATGCATCACACCCTGTTTAGCGAAGGGGGGGGAAGTCCTGATACGTCATGTGATGCCGCCATGACGATGCGAGTTTGACATCCCTGCTCTAACTCATCTTGAGTACATATCAGGCCTTCTCAGCTATTAAGTTAATCCTCATTTTCTCTCTCTCATTTTGGAACTTCACCTATGTTTGTTTTCAGAACATTTCTCAAATTTCTTTCTATTTTATTTTAGCTGTTTTTGAACTAAAGCAATGAGCCCTTCTAAAGGATGGAAAGAAAAATACCATGTTTGTGTTTGTGTGCATAGACATGGAAAATATAAGAGCATAAAAGAAGCAAACATCTCATTTTCCACTTGGCATCTCCTACCTTTTCCATTTACTTTTCTTGTAGTTTCTGTTCCCTCTCCTGCATAGTGTCATGTGTAGTATAGCCTTCAACATTATGATTTTCCATTCTGATTTACATTCCATGCATTTTTCATTTCTGTTTACTAAATGGATTTTCTTATAACTTGTTGGTTTTAGTGAATATTAAAAAAACCTGCAGAATTTGATCTGAACCAGACTCAACTTTAAATCGTATCTTCCATACCAAAGTTCAAATTCAGACCTAAAGCTACAACTATAGAAGTCCTTGAGCCCAGCTATTTATTCAGGTAAGCCTTGCAATGCAGGATGCAACTAGGATACAATGTCTGGTTAAATATTTGCAATAAGGGTAGCAGGGGTGAAATTCAAAATTTTTCCCTACTGGTTCTGTGGGCATGGCAGGGGAAGGATACTGCAAAATCTCCATTCCCACCCGACTCCAGGAGAAGGATACTGCAAAATCCCCATTCCCTCCCCACTCCTGGGGGAAGGATATTGCAAAATCTCCATTCCCACCCCACTCTGGGGCCAGTCAGAGGTGGTATTTGCTGGTTGTCCGAACTACTCAAAATTTCCGCTACCGGTTCTCCAGAACCTGCTGAATTTCACCCCTGAAGGGTAGTTTATCCAAGATAGTAAATGGAGCCTTTCACTGCTTTAAAGCTCTTACCATTAGAAAGATTCCTAATGCAGAACATGTGCAAAGCTATAATTTAATCCACTCTTTTAATATGGTTCAAAATCTGTCTTCTGTGTTGATGCTGTTTTCACCAAATGGGAAACTCATATTCCCACAGAAGATTTAGGCAGGAGAAGATAGCAGAACCTATCTACATATAAAACGTCACAAGTGACATGGCAATGGATACCAAGGTTGGTAGAAGTCAAATTAAGGACAACTGTTTTATCTGGCCCTCTGGTGCTTGGGCTGTAGTAAATACATCAAGGAAATGATACATGTGCTATAACACCCATCGTAATAATATTTTGAGCTGAGTGGCCGATATAGTTACCAAAAGATTGTCTTCTATTGCACTGCAAACCTTTTCCACATATGCATCTATCTTCTTCCAGAGGAAAACAAAATACTAGGTTTAGTCCTGAGAGTCCTAAATATAATGTAATACAGGGGTTTTCATCTCTTAGCCTAGCTAACTTACCAGGTTATTATGAGGATAAGATTTATTGGGTTGAAATCTGTGGAGGAATGATAGAATAAAAATGTAGAAGCAATAACTGTTTTTTAATATAACTGTTATATGCATTCTACTTTCTCATGCTTGGTCTCTTACTTATTAACTACTGAAAAATTAGATTGCTGTAATTTTTTTAAAGAAACAGTAATGCCAAAATATACTGTATAAATTATGGCTAACGTAACTCCATATAAATTCAATGGGGTGTTACTTTCCATCTCATTTTTCAATTTTGTTGAATTGGAACCTAACCTTCTGAAGCCAGGACTCTAAACCCAGAGCAAATAAACTGAATGCCAGTGACCCACTATAGATACAGTGGTGTAAGTTGGCTGTGGTCTTAATGTGAAGAAGCACAGTTGATACAGAAGGGAGCTGGTAAAAGGATGTATGGTTAAACTTTTCCATTCGCTTTGCATCGCTATGGAGAAAGATATCCAAAGAATAAACATTGAACGTATTCCTGAAATTACATTGAGCCACAAAATATGTAAGAGTTGTAGGATTTTGTGACTAATGGAAAAATGGGGTGTTATATGGAATAAATGCTCAGTATCCTGTGAAAAGATGCTCATTGGGGTTTAAATGGGCTGTTAGGTGAACATTGCCCTTCATGGGGAACAAATTATCTAAGCAATTTTCCCCGCAATTACCAACAGATTCTTTGTACAATTATTGCAATTATTGCTTCAGACTCCCACCCCCAACACATGAAATAATTTTTAAAATTCTGATTCCTAGTTAACTGGAAACTTCTGAGATCAGAATGCTTGTGCCCAGTGTACATTTTGTTGACTGATGTACCCAGATAAACTCTCTTTAATGCACTGGCAAAACAATTCCTGAATTTCTTTGGGGATAGCATGTTCTTTTTTTCTTGGAGGTATCGGTTCAAAATAATAACAATTGAGTAAGATTTCAGGGTCAAAGGCTGCATAATACAAGCAAATACTTTGTTTAAATACATTTTTTCTCTCTATAGAGTAAGCAGATGTTACTTAATTGTCTGGGGGCAGATGGGCAGGGATAGGTGATAGAATCTTAAATGTTAGTCTGCATCTTTTTACCCAATAATTTTTCTACTTTTAACATCCGTTTGTTTAAAAGTAAAGTCGCTTTTCATAATGATAAGGTTAATCACCCTTGGATGTCTGCAGAGGAACCTGCTTCTAAAGACACAAAGTATCTCAATAACAATGACAATAACAGAGTTGGAAGGGACCTTGGAAGTCTTCTAGTCCAACCCCCTGCCTAGGCAGTAAACCCTACACCACTTCAGACAAATGGTTATCCAATATCTTCTTAAAAACTTCCAGCGTTGGAGCATTCACAATTTCTGGACTGTTCTGAACTGTTTTGGCTTTTTTGGCAGCTGCTGCACACTGCTGGCTCATATTTAAATGGTTGTCCACTAGGACTCAAAGATCCCTCTCACAATTACTACTACGAAGCGAGGTACCACATATACCCATGATGGCGAACTTATGGCACGCGTGCCACAGGTGGCACGTGGAGCCATATCTGAGGGCACGCGAGGCATTGCCCTATGTCAGCTCCAGTGCACATGTGCGCACTGGCCAGCTGATTTTTGGCCTTCCGGAGGGCGGGGGAGGCCATTTTCACCCTCCCCAGGCTTCAGGAAAGCCTCCGGAGCCTGTGGATGGTGAAAAACGGCCCAACGGGCCTACCGGAAGTTCGTTTCCAAACTTCTGGTAGGCCCATTGGGCCCATTTTCCACCATCCACAGGCTCTGGAGGCTTTCCTGAAGCCCGGGGAGGGTGAAAAACAGTCCAATGGGCCTACCGGAAGTCCGGCTTCAGTGAAGCCTGCGGGCATGCGCGGGGGGAGGGGCAGTGTGGGAGGGGTTGTGCACGCATGCTCAGGGGAAGAGCATTGCATTATGGGTGTGGGCATGCGCGTGTGCACTACTGCGCACGTGTGCACCCTTTTGGCAACCGAGCAAAAAAAGGTTCGCCATCACTGACATATACTGTGTGTATTTTGTTTTCCTTGCCTAAACGTAGAACCTTACTTTTTTCACCATTGAATTTCATTTTGTTAGATAGCACCCAATGTTCAAGTCTGTCAAGATCCTTCTGTATCTTAAGCCTATCTTCCAGAGTGTTGGCTATTCCTGCTAGCTTGGTGTCGTCTGCAAATTTGATGAGTTCCCCATCTATCCCCTCGTCCAAATCATTGATGAAGGTGTTGAAGAGTACTGGGCCTAAAACAGAGCCTTCAGGTACCTCATTGCATAACGTGTTTCTCCAAAAACACGACCCACCCCAATAATAAGCCCTAATTTTTTGAGGGGTGGGCCTAATATTACCCCTACCCCAAAAATAAGCCTGGGGGAATGGGCGTGGCCAGTACAAGTGGCGGCGGGGGGGGCAACTGTCCGGCTGTAGCTGCAGCCCGCTGGCCCCTTGGGGCAGCGCAAATACCACTTTCACCCTTCTCTTTCTGGGTGCAGCGCTTCTACTTGTTGGGCTGTTTTCCCAAAGCTGGCAGCTCCATGGCCAGCTGCTTCGCTTTTCCCCTCTTTTTGGGAGGATTGCGGGAGGCTTTTTGGTGAACGGGAGGAAAATGGGGAGGGGGATTTTCCTGCCTCTCATCCATTCCTCAAGCTCAGTACAGACTGAGGGAAGGATGACAAGCAGGAAAATCTCCCTCCCCATTTTCCTCCCATTCGCCAAAAAGCCTCCATTCCAAACGCTGAAGGTTCGGAATGGAGGCGACGGTGCATCCACGGTGCATCCAGCTCACCAAGTCTGGCCTGCTGCACCTCAAAAAAAGTAAGACCGCCTCGAAAATAAACCCAAGTGCTTATTTTTAAGTCTAAAAGAAAATAAGACTCGGTCTTATTTTCTGAGAAACACGGTACTTCCCTCCATGTAGATGCAGTTTCATTGAGGACTACACGTTCAGTGTGGTTGGTCAGCCAGTTATGAATCCATCTGGTGGTGATGCTGTCTAACCCACATTTTTCTATTTTATCTAGTAGTAGATTATGGTCTACTTTATCAAATGACTTACTGAAGTCCAAGCAAATTATATCGACAGAATTCCTCTGGTCCATTAATTTTGTCACTTTGTCAAAGAATGCAATAAGATTAGTCTGGCATGATCTGTTTTTGACAAACCCATGTTGCCTTTTGGTTATTACTTTGTTTGCTTCTAGGTGTTCGCTGATTCGTTGCTTGATTACCTTTTCCAGAATCTTCCCTGGTATTGAGGTCAGGCTGATAGGTCTGTAGTTTCCTGGATTTTTTTTTTTTGCTTTTTTATTTATAAAAATGTATTTATTTATAAAATTTATATGCCGCCCAACTCCCAAAGGACCATGGGCGGCTTGAAGATGGGAACTACATCAGCTCTTTTCCAGTCCTCTGGCAGTTCCCCAGTGCTCCAGGATCTCTGAAAGATATAGTCAGTGGTTCTGAGATCTCGTCTGCCAGTTCCTTCAGAACCTTGGGGTGTAGTCCATCTGGTCCTGGTGATTTGAACCTGTCTAGGATAGACAGGTGCTCACTTACCATTTTCTTCCCTATTTTAACTTGTGTTCCTAATCTGTTTTTTGTGGTGCTGTTTTTGACAGGTTAGACTGTTTTTTTCCCTTTGTGTAAAGACAGATGCAAAAAATGAGTTAAGTAGCTCTTCTTTCTCCCTGTTGCTTGTCACCTTCTTGCCACTTTTTCCCAGCAATGGACCAATTGTTTCCTTGACTTTTTTCTTTTTTTTAACATTTTTGAAGAAGC
>QLTV01003402.1:723394-734521 GCA_003457575.1 Thermophis baileyi
TAGTTTTGTTAGGAACCTGTTGGATCTTCCACTTGGTGCAGAGTTTTTCTCCCAGTTGATGTCAGGGTAGTTAAAATCCCCCATTACTATTGTGATGTGCTTCCTACATACCTTAGATAGCTGACTAGCAAAAAGTTCATCTATTTCCTCTGTTTGGTTGGGTGGCCTATAGTATACACCAGTGGTGGAATTCAATTTTTTTTACTACCGGTTCTGTGGGTGTGGCTTGGTGGGCGTGGCAGGGGCAGGCTACTGTAAAATCTCCATCCCCATGCCACTCCAGGGGAAGGATACCGCAAAATATCCATTCCGTCCCCATTCCAGGAGAAGGTTACTGCAAAATCCCCATTTCCTCCCGATCAGCTGGGACTCGGGAGGCAGAGAATAGATGGGGGCGGGGCCAGTCAGAGGTGGTATTTACTGGTTCTCTGAACTACTCAAAATTTCCACTACCGGTTCTCCAGAACTGGTCAGAACCTGCTGAAACCCACCTCTGGTATACACCTATGGCAATATCATTTCCCCCCTCCTTTAATATTGACCCAGATGCGTTCAAGATAATTTTCGTCATTGTTGTGCTCTATTTCTGTAGAGATGTAGTTATCTTGCTAAATGAAAACTCCTAATATTATCATTCCAAAGGCATTGTTTGGCATTCCTGCCTTTCCCCCTTTAGCAAATGTTCTTTGGAAAGAAGAATAAAGCAGAAATGGAAAAAAAATATGAGAATGTTTGAATTGAAAAACTTCATTATCTTTACTCCTTGTATAATTTCATGAATAAGGCAAGGCCATAGCATGATCATAAGATTCTGGAGCCTTTTCAAAAATCCTGTCAACTTTTGGATGAGGCTTCAGGGGATTTCACTATCAGTGTGTGGACATGACTGTAAAAAAACCTGCCGATGTAAATCAGATGTTCTTTCCAGTTCTTTTGATGCCTGAGAATTCAATTTAGAATGAGAGTCCCAAGGCCATGAATGATCTTCCCGGAGTGCCTGCAAAAGCTATTGCCCAATTGTAATTATTAATATGACAGAAAGAGAAAAGTTTTCATTGTATTTATTTAATTTTATACATGCCTTCATGCCTCATCATGCTTTCCCCTTTTGGAATAAACAATGTTGTACAAAATACAGGAAGGGTTAAGCGAAGAAATTAAAGGCATGAAATAATTGAAGGAGCAGAAACTTGGGTTAAATCCAGGGGTGAAATGCTACCGGTCCGCTCTTACCTGTCGGTCGCCGTAGAGCCGGTCGCCAAGGTAGCGCGAGGCGCCGCCCACCCGCCCGGACGCCGCCATTTAGGTTCTTTTACCCTCTGCGCATGCGCAAAGCGTTCTGTGCATTTGCAGAGGGTAAAAGAACTCAAATGGCGGCGTCCGGGTGGGTGGGCGGCGCCTCGCGCTACCTTGGCGACCAGCTCTACGGCGACCGACAGGTAAGAGCGGACCGGTAGCATTTCACCCCTGGTTAAATCTAGTCTACACCAGCACCATTCATTATAAGCTATCCATGATTTTCTATCTTTGCAAATCATCCTTGCTTCCTCTATTTCAATACACTCTTTGTTCTCTGCACCCAATATGTACTATATTTTTCTTATCCTATTTTTTTGCAATGATCATTCTTTTCTATACTGTGGTGTGTGTGTGTGTGTTTTTGTAATTCACAATCTCTTTCATCCCATTATTCACCAAGCATTCTTTTAATATTTCCCGTGAACATAGTTCTGTACACTTTTCTCACATTCTGTGACATGATACTTTTCAATTTGTTCCAAGCACTTTCCATTCAGTATGTTGGGAGATTAACTAATATGTTTTCCAACAGAAAAACTTTTTCTTCCTGCAGCCATTCTACTTTTACAGTGTGTATACACACACACATATATACATATATACATGCCTATTCACACATACACATATACATATACCCTGTTTCCCCCAAAATAAGACATCCCCTGATAATAAGCCAAATCGGGCTTTTGAGTGCATGGCAATAAGGCCAAGCGCTTATTTCAGGGTTCAAAAATATATAACACAGGGTCTTATTTTCGGGGAAACACGGTATACATGCCCCCCCCCACGAATTCCTCAAGGATTCACCGTTTCCATTCATTCTGAAGCCTGCAAATGTCCCTGTCACTTTTTCAGTACTCTCTGATGTCATTCCTATTCATGCATTCTTGTCATATTTTTCCCCTAGACTGAATTCATTTAGAATGTTACATAGTTTCCCCCAAACTCATTTCTAGTTCTTCCATCATCATCATTAATTGGTTCTATGGATTCCTGCTTTCATATACACTCACGACAGCACTATGACATTGTGGGAGAGGGGTCACTTTCTAGGTTGAATGAAAGGACTGAAGAAATAAATAAATTAAAATTAAATTATATAATGTATTTTCTGACGTACATTTTGGACCTCTCATTCATAATTAAATGTGTTATTTGTTTCCTTGCATATATTCATCAGCTTTACTCCATAAGGTCACAGTGTGTTCTTTCAGATCTATTACGTGGTTTGCTTTTTACTCATTTTCAGAAATATATTATTAATTTTTATTTCTTTTTTTCCTTTTCCTTAGTTATTTTATATGTATTTTTTCCTCTTTGCACTCCAAGTTGAAATTTTCTATTAGCCATAGTCATCACAAGATGGGCTCACCAAATAGTAGGTTGCTGGTTTGAAACATAGCAGAAGCTCTTTTTCTTTTATATATATTCCCCTGAACGATGTACTTTCCTCCCCTACCCTTTTTTAAAATAGTAATAGCAATAGCAATAGCAGTTAGACTTATATACCGCTTCATAGTGCTTTACAGCCCTCTCTAAGCGGTTCACAGAGTCAGCATATTGCCCCCAACAATCTGGGTCCTCATTTTACCCACCTCGGAAGGATGGAAGGCTGAGTCAACCTTGAGCCGGTGAGATTTGAACCGCCGAACTGCAGCTAGCAGTCAGCTGAAGTAGCCTGCAGTGCTGCACTCTAACCACTGCACCACCTTGAATGCATAAATAAAATATCCAATGGCACATCATTTTATTTCTTCAATCCCCGGGGGATAATAAGAGTCTCAAATGACTCAGAAAATGAAAAGGGGGGGGAGAGAGGAGGGAGGGAGGGAGGGAGGGAGGGAGGGAGGAAGGAAGGAAGGAAGGAAGGAAGGAAGGAAGGAAGGAAGGAAGGAAGGAAGGAAGGAAGGAAGGAAGGAAAGCAAGCTGAACTCCTGGGCTTAGACTGTAATAAAACAAAGCACGCCAGTCAAAATAGTGAAGAATGCTTGAGGTGGCACGAAAAAGAAAAACATAGCAAGAAAATTTGCACCAAATCCACATTTGTGATGGGAAGAGGGGGAGTAGAGAGTCGTGTTGCGCAATTCTACTCTTCAGACTAGACTTCAGGCCTGTTCTGGCTCCAGAGAAACTGGATAATGAGATAAGTCTAAGTCTTTTCCAAAATTCCTGTTTTCCCTACAACATTCTCTAACAAGACAGAACAGGGACAAGCAAGAATGTAGATTTTCTTTATCTAGTACATAAGGAACAAAACCATTCAACATGCCCATTGATGCCCTGGTCCCACCCTACCATCCTTGTCTAATTACTCAGGAATAATAGATCTGAAAGTAGTTCAAGAATGTAGTTGCAAGTTGTTCAGTTAACATGAAGATTTTAGCTGAGAAGAGACTGTTATTGTCTGTGGGGAGGCTGAGTTATGCTTCTATTTTACCAATTACCTGAACGAAATATCTCTAATAAACTTTATAAGAAATTCTACTTGAAAATGCACTATAGCCTTAAGCTATAGTGCAGAGCAATAATAAATCATAAATCAATCTCTACTCCACTATCCCTAAAAAATGGCAGTTTAGTATAATCAGCTGTGGAGGTTAAAAGAGCCAAAGACTGTCTTAAAAAAACACGCCCACACCATTTCCAGAACTAGGGAATTAGCTTTTGCAGACAACAGGTAACTCCATGGGTTTCAGACAAGTGGTCCATTTGAAGTTGGGAAAGGAAAAGACCACCAATCTCACTTGGGAGAATATTATTTTTCCAGTTTGGATTTGCAAATAGGTCAAACCTCCCCAACCAGATGGCTTGATAGAATTGTAATAGTGAGGTATATGAATCAGTGTGCATTGAATTTATCTAGACTGGCCATGCAGATGTTCTTTATTTGAAGGGGTGGTGGCAATTGGGTCCCTCTCTATATCTGTTTGTCCCTCAGTCAGATCAAGAAAGAAAGATTATTTTACAGCCATAAACAAGCCAGTAATGTTGAACACACATTTTATATTCTGAAACTTCCAGCTTCTAATTCCATTTTTAAAAAGGATGTGAGATTGGGAATAGGATCCAGTCAAACCAATGGCCATTAGAAGAGAATTCAACATGCACATCCAATGTCCTACCTGTCAATGACTACTTCAGCTTCAACCACAACAATACACGAGCACACAATAGATACAAACTTAAAGTAAATCGCTCCAAACTTGACTGCAGAAAATATGACTTCAGCAACAGAGTGATCAATGCTTGGAATTCACTACCTGACTCTGTGGTTTCTTCCCCAAACCCAAAAAACTTTAACCTTAGACTGTCTACTGTCGACCTCACCCCATTCCTAAGAGGTCTGTAAGGGGCGGGCATAAGCGCACCAGCGTGCCTACTGTCCCTGTGCTACTCTCCTATTGTCCTCATCTATCTGTATTCACCTTGATTATGTTTATGTTTATACCTATACCTGCTATCTTGTACATGTTTGACAAACAAATAAATAAATAATAAATAAATAAATAAAATGTTTATCCCTACAGCACGTTATGTATTGGAATGAAGGCAAATATATGTGTCCCAGGATAATGTTTCAGGATCCAATCTGGGTTGGTCACCAGGACCGGAGGTTTAGTCTTCTGAGCTTTCACACTCATGCTGGAGCCCAACCTCAGGGAACTTCTCTCTCACCAGAATATGTCTCTCACCACTTGGGCACCAGCACAAGACCAAAAGCTCAGAAGACTAAACCTCTGGTCCCAGTGACTGACCCAGATTGGATGCTGCAATGGTATGTACTGCTTTGTTTTCAGTTTTGCATGTTATCCAAACTTATCAACTGTACCTCGTATGTCAAGGGTGGGTTTGCATAATGAGTAAGGCAAATACCAACCATATTACTATTTGACACTTTCTGTAGATATGAATCCAAAATGGGAAAAGGTGACTTTGACTCATATTGGGAAATGCAATCATACAGATTTCCCTTTAGGCATGACGAGATGTGCAAGAGGCACCAAGTGTCTCTCAGCTTTGCCTGGCTTCCTTTAAAGATTTATGGGACTAGTTGTAGCATAAGCTTGTGTAACCAGAAAACTGGAACGAAGGAAGATTGCTAAGTCTCAGTATCCCTGAGAATGCTGGCATTGCACTTCTCTTCAAAAGCCTAGAATTGCCAAGTCTTGCTATTCAAGAGATTGGAAAAGGAGAGAAAAAAAAGTGCTTAATGTAGAAATGGTGGTCTTGGTAATCTTAGATATATTTTTATTAACATGTGTACACCAACTATTGGCAGGGACCGTACTGTATTTACAAAAACTGCTTAAGAAAGCTTTTCTAAGCATCTGAATATGTGCTTGTTTTTTAAGCAGGGAAAGATTTTTAATCATGCTGCAGATTTTACAGTCAACAGCAATCACAAAGCATCCAATTCTCAACTCAGCTAAATGCTGTTTCGGCTGAGCTCATCAAGTCAAAACAGCTACACAAAAAATGCCCATCTTTCACATAAGCAGAAATAAGTAAGCTGGAATAAAGAAACACATTTACTTCAGATCTGAAAAAAATAATTCACATCCTGCTTCATTATTGTATCATCAGGATTCCCATAATGGCAGAAAGTTGAATAAGATAGGGTGAAGCTCTGCCTTTGCTTCCTGGTGTCTGCCTTAAAATTAATAAATAACGTTTATTTATTGGGTTTTGCACTATAGAGCTCCATCATAGATCCTACAGCAAAAATCTACCAGTTGAGAGAATCTTAGGAAATAGGGAATATATTGCTTTTTAGGTAGAGATTGCACTATGTGGTGAAATGACATTTATGCCAGTGGAATATAAGAATATAGGGGTCTATAAGAAATTCTACCACCTTAGTTGGATTTCGGGAATTGGGATGGTGCCTGCAAACCAAGTAGAAAATACTAGAACAGGACTGTTCTGCCCTACCCCATGTTCACACTCATAGCTGTCACGACTTTAATAAGGTAATCTTATGAGTATTTACATAGCTTCCACTGTGTTCAGCAAGAGATTTTTTAAAATTATGATTTAGAAATGCAGCTGAAATCAAGAATGCAGCTGAAATTTTAAAATGTTGCCTAGAAAACTGTATTAAATAGGAATCCATTTTTATAAATCACAAACACCCACACACACAAAACGTGCGCGCACACACACAAGAACATGGTGTGGAAGTATGAGAGTGAAAACAATTTTGGGATGAAAGGTGGGTAAATGAAAGTCTTTTGGCCTTCTGTGACATCTACAGTATGTAGTGACAAATGATTTCAGTGAGATGCTGCCAGAATAGACAATATCCTGTCCAATCATATACTACAGCCTGAAATGTTTTTGTTACATCTGTTATTTGAAATAATGAAATGGGAAAATAATGAAATATGTTTAAGTCCTTAATGGCCTCAATCACTTAAGAGGATTTGTTTGTTATGTGTTTTTTTTTAAAAAAATTATGATCCCTAACAAGAATCATTAGTAAGATCATCTAGGAATCTCTATCTAAAGTTGCTACTGACAATTCAGGGTCAGATTTATCCTGTTGTTGCATCTGAGCTTTACAGAACTAAGATGAGGGAAATGGTATCTTAAATGAAGTTAAGGAGAAATAAATTAGTAGGTTGTCTTTTCATGTTTTCTGAACTGCTTTAACTGTTATGATCATTCTTAACTGTTTTATTTATTTCCACTGTTTCCACTGTTACTAATTATTTCACTGGATGCTGCTATTAATTATCTAGAAATATAAGTGATAGGCAGTGTGTGTATCTAATAAAGTAAATCAATGTTTGGGAATAAAATGAATTCATTTTTAAGAGAGAGAAAAATAAAAAGTAAAGGATCTTCAAAATGCCATGTGTATTGTTTGCAATGCAATGTTTTCATGTGTTGACAATATTCAGGATTAACTCTATATATTAACATCTAGCTAACCATGAACTGACTCCTTGTTACTTTTAGAATGACACAGTGATTATCCTCTGTTAGATAATGCTGACCTGTTTGAGTAGTCATCCTTTACAAAAAGTCCCTAAGTCCTCATAGTGGAAAATTAATAGCTGCTGTGTCTTGTGGCTAAAAGGCAGTGATGAAATCCAATTTTTTTTACTACTGGTTCTGTGGGCGTGACTTAGTGGGTGTGGCAGGGGAAGGATACTGCAAAATCTCCATTCCCACCCCTCTCCAGGGGAAGCACACCGCAAACTCTCCATTCCCACCCCACTCCAGGGGAAGGATACTGCAAAATCTCCATTCCCACCCCTACTCAAAATTTCCGCTACCGGTTCTCTGAGCTACTCAAAATTTCCGCTACCGGTTCTCCAGAACCTGTCAGAAACTGCTGGATTTCACTCCTGCTAAAAGGTTTATACCACTTATAAATGTTGTATAGTTTACAGCCCAATATGACCCACTTTATCTTCAGCTGAACTCCTAACTTTGAAGATAGATAGATAGATAGATAGATAGATAGATAGATAGATAGATAGATAGATAGATAGATAGATAGATAGATAGATAGATAGATAGATAGATAGATAGATATCTTAGCTCCTTAAGAAACAACCTCATTTTAATTAGTAGAATATTATAGTTTCAGCTACTGGGAGAAACCATGCACATTTAAATCAGTTCTCTGCCTTCTTACTGGCTGCCACAAAGAGGAGGGGCTCAATTTAGTTTCCAAAGCACCAGAGGACAGGAGACGAAACAATGGATGGAAACTAATCAAGAAGAGAAGCAACTTGGAATTAAGGAGAAACTTCCTAACAGTGAGGACAATTAACCAGTGGAACAACTTGTCTTCAGACGTTTGGGTGCTTCATCACTGGGGTTTTCTAAGAAGAGACTGGACAGTCTCTTGTCTGAAATGGTATAGCATCTCCTGCTTGAGCAGGGGGCTGGACTAGAAGACCTCCAAGATCCCTTCCAACTCTATTCTGATTGATTCTGATTGATAGAATATCTCTTTCTCCCAAAGAATATGGAGCTGGTCATCTGAAACTTTTCCTTTCTCCACAAATGTATTTACTGATTTCTAGAGAAGTAGGTATACTCAGCTGGAAAATATGCCTCAGACTGTGATGATAAAGACAAATATGTCAGCTTGCATTCTGATTTTTGACTTTCATTTTTTTTATCCCACCTTTATTATTTTTATAATAATTCAAGATGGGGAACATACCTAATACTTCTTTCTCCTCTTGTTTTCCCCACAATCATAACCATGTAAGATGAGTTGGGCTGAGAGAAAGTGGTTGGCCCAAAGTCATCCAATCAGGGTGCATCATATTTGTTCGAGCTGTATAAACCTCTGTGAATTATAATGTATTAAACTGCTACAATTTAAGATGCATGATATTTTAACTCTCTTCCCATCCTCCCATCATTAATCAGCATTGTCCTTACTTTCTTTCCTAATGTATTAACTATCTTATAATACAAAAATGGACAATCTCAAGGCTAAAACTATTATTTTGGAGTAGGGAAGCAAGAGTGAAGGGGCATGGTGATAACACAAAATGAGTAGTATATAGTAATGGCAATAGCACTTAGACTTATATACCACCCCATAGTGTTTTACAGAACTCTCTGAGTAATTTACATTGTCAGCCTATTGCCCCCAACAATCTGGGTCCTCATTTTACTAACCTCAGAAGGGTGGAAGACTGAGTCAACCTTGAACCTTGTCAGGATCGAACTCCTGGTTGTGGGCAGAGTTAGCCTGCAATACTGCAGCTTAATCACTGTACCACCATAGTCAGAGGTGGATTCCTACTGGTTCGGACCGGTTCACCCGAACCGGTAGCAACCCGCTGGTGATGTCACGGAGCCGGTTCGGTCGGTGCCAGTCCATGGACGCTGCCATCTTTTTTTTGGGATTTTTTTTTGGGGGGAATTTTTTTTTCTTCTGCGCATGCACAGAAGCCGAGTTGCCGGCACTGCGCATGTGCTGCCATCTTGTTCTTGGCTTTTTTTGGGGGGGGGTTTAATTTTCAGCACTGCGCCCACGAGGCGTGGCCACGCGGCTCGGGAGGAAGCAAACCGGTGGCGAGGTAAGTTAGAACCCATCCCTGACCATAGTTCTCTATCACACCATACACATTGGTAAAGTGGGATTTTCCATATTTTAAAAGTTCCTTTTAAAGAGAGCAATCTTTTTCTTTTTAAAACTAGATTAAGCTTATTTTAGAGCTTGCATTTAAATTACCCATTTCAGAATCAAAGGAAACCACATTGCCTTCAGTTCTGGCAATTGTGAGCATGAAATACAGTAATGTGGTTAGAAAAGAGGCCACAGGAAGGGGGATGCAAGCAACCATGGAATCACAGGCTGTCCTCTCTTGGTTTAATAGATTACTTATAATTGAAATTGCACATGTAATGGCAAATAGTCAATAAAAGAAAGTAATACAATGAATGAGAAGGCAATTTGTTTACATACGTATACATAGGCATATCGGATTTTCTCTCTGTTGTGTTCCCAAGAATGGGATCAGAGGGTTATAATTTGTTTAGCTTGATCTGGCTCCTCAGGTCTTGTTTGTTTATGTTTTTGCATATAAAGCTGCAGTACCGTTTTCAAATGTAAGTAGTTATATAAATGGAAGAAACAAATACTAAAAATAAATAAGGCTTTATAGCTCCTGAACAAAGGTTTATGTCTTGTCTACAGTGGGCTGTTCCTCAGAGATGGCAATGTCACAGAGCAGGGTTGCCTATTTGGGTTCATCATCCAGATCAGGAAGCACAAGTTAAGCAGAAATACTTCCAATGACATCTTTGAATACTACATTTCCAATCGTTCATTCATACCCTGTGAGTACTAAGCAATGCTGGCAAGTGGAAGCAGAGGGCAGAACAGGAGAAGAGCATCAGATGCAGGTTTGGGTTTCCTGAGAAAAAATATCTTGCTTTCTTACTAGGATGTTTACATGACCCTCTTGTTAATTTGGGGAAATCAGTAATAGGAGCCCCTTGTTTTGTTAAAAAAACAACAGCTTGATAAATTTTGCAATTTTGACCCTACCGGGTCACTGGAAGTGGAGCTAACAGGAAGTTCATCATGGTTGGAAGATAGGGCTTAAGCATTTTTCTGACCCAAATTTTAATTCTAACTTCTAAAAGAAGCAGCGCCTTTTTCTCTTGGTTCCAACCTTGGCTGAAGATCCAGAAAGGAGCAAATTTCTGGACATACTGAGAAAGCTCTCCCATCTCAATATGATGAAGAAGGTCCTTGTTTAGAGGTTGATGGTACACATTCGGATGGCACTGAAGGGGAATTATGTGGCTGGAAATAATAGGAATACTTGTTCATTCATTTATAAAGTTATTGGTATATTTATTCAATTCAGTTTTGGTGCCACCTGACTCCAAAACAACTCCTAGCAGATACACACAGACACACAGAGAGAGAGACACATAGGTGCATACAAACATGAGATAAAAATAAAACAGGTAAATAAAATACAATAAAGTGAATAAACAAGATGGACAATGGAACTTTTATATACCACCTTAACCTAGCCAGTCTCTAGAAAATGTGGGGTTCTTTCTGTGGGGTTCTGGGAGTGTTTCCTTCAGTCAGTGCTGACTCCTGGAGGCTGCTTAGAGTAATTCCCACAGTTTTCTTGTCAATATTTTAGAAGCAGTTTGGCACTAACTGCTTCCTAGGGCTAAGAGACAATGACTGTTCTAGTCATTCTATATACCGGTATATAAGAATAGAATAGAATAGAAGAGAATAGAATTGAATGGAATGGAATGGAATGGAATGGAATGGAATGGAATGGAGTGGAGTGGAGTGGAGTGGAGTGGAGTGGAGTGGAG
>QLTV01003402.1:736200-755647 GCA_003457575.1 Thermophis baileyi
TTTTTGATGAAGTTTTTGATGTTAGGTGACCATTTTAAGTCTTGAGATCTGATAGAACCTAGAAACTTGACGGACTCTACTGTTGATACTATGTTGTCTAGTATTGTAAGAGGTGGTAGTATAGGAGGTTTTCTTCTAAAACCCACCACCATTTCTACGGTTTTGATGTATTTAGTTCAAGATTGTTCTGGTTGCACCACAAGGCTGGTTGTTCAACCTCCCATCTGTAGACTTTGTATGGACATATGTAATGAAATAAGGGACACATTTATACAAAATTCAGTAGGTTAAAAATATTATGGTTGTATAAAATATTTTAGAAATATATAGATACTCAAATAATATTTGCAATAGATAAGTATATGTACTCAGTCTATCTGAGGAACTGTCACATCCCAATAGGATAGACCTACCCCACCTGTGCCGGCAGAGGAGACATGCTGCAGATCCCGTCAGTCAAGGTTTTTTAGTTTGCAGGGTCGCTAAACTCACCGCTGGAGGTGGTTGACAGGGTAAAAAAACGTTATTCCTCTGCTGTCTGTCCCTTAGTCCTATTTTTTGGTATACTTTTGATATTTTAATCTGCATAGATATTTTAATCTGCATAGCACTTTACTTTTCTATTTATCTTTTAATAACATGTGAGCAGCCCAGATTCAGATTTAACAGATTAACAGAGTTGGAAGGGACCTTGTAGGTCATCTAGTCCAATCCCCCGCCCAAGCAGGAGACCCTACACCATTTCTGACAAATGGCAGTCCAATCTCTTCTTGAAAGCCTCCAGTGATGAAGCTCCCACAACTTCCGAAGGCAAGCTGTTCCATTGGTTGATTGTTCTCACTGTCAGAAAATTTCTCCTTATTTCTAGGTTGAATCTCTCCTTGATCAGTTTCCATCCATTATTCCTTGTCTGGCCTTCAGGTGCTTTGGAAAATAGCTTGACCCCTTCCTCTCTGTGGCAGCCCCTCAAATATTGGAACACTGCTATCATGTCTCCCCTGGTCCTTCTCTTCACTAGACTAGCCATGCCCAGCTCCTGTAGCTGTTCTTCATATGTTTTAGTCTCCAGTTTCATTTTATAGAGGAAATGGGCAGCATAAAAATTTAATAAATAATAATATTTCATTAAGAAATTAAGTCCAAAATGTCAAGATGTACAGTTGTTAGTACTGTTTGATCTAGAAATGTGGTTCTCTTTATACAAACTCTAATAGGCAGATCTTGACTTTGTAAATAAGGAGTACTGCTATGTGTGCTCTTTGTTCCATGGAAAGATTTTAGACTGGGAAAATTGTATTGTGTAATACTACCATATTTTTCAAGCTGATTTCTGGGTTAGTGTGACATTTTGTTGCATAACCAACAAATTAACTCCAGAATACGGCTTTACACGTAGGGCTGTCTTCAGCCCTCATTGTCTCCTCTTGCGGTAATGGATTGTATTATGAAAACAGCATCTTTTCTATAGATTCAGGTGGAAACTCGTTTAAAAGAAAATCTGACAAATGTTGAAAACTGGGTCACTGCTGAAGTCATCATCATCATAATTTTGATGTAACTTTGAAAATAATAGTAACAACAACAAAAGCAACAACATTCTTGGGGCAAATAGGCAATGTGTCAGTTCTGGAAGCCATTATTTCTGTTTGCTTCAACTGCCACATATTTTAGGCTGGGAAATTGGGAGGGTTTTTTTTTGTTGGAGCGGTAGAAACTTAGTCATAACAAAATTCTTTACTCAAGGACAAATGCCTGCACCTGAGTGGAGACTGTATCCAGTTGAATGTGAAGATTTGATTGGACCATGTGATGAGCTTGTGGGTGTGTGGCAGGGTTGTGAACTTTCAGCTGGGTGGGGAAACCCTGGAAGTTTTCAGATTCGGGTTTCCCCAGATGTGCCAACATGACATCTCTAATAAATTGGAACTTTGAGGAACTTCTAGCCTCGGAGTTTTATTTCGTTGGGGGTGTTTTCCTGGAACCCTGACACAATGTTTGATTTACTCGAACTGAAATTAGAGAAGAAAAATGACACCACTTTTTCCAAGCAATGTAAAAATAAACTTAAATGTAAGTTTATAGGTATGGATCCTTCATTATCCTTCTGAATACCATTTTTAGAGTACAAAAAAAAATTGCAGTGAGAAAGAAAAGAGAGTAATAGAAAGAAGGAGCTTCTGATTTCCTCAGCAGCAAATATGATTACAAAGTACCTCTTACCCTATGGTTACAAAAAAAAAGAAACGGTCACTTTTTTCTGTTATCCATTTTTTTCCCCTAATCTTCAAAAATTTTGCAGGGATGAGACACCACTAGGAAATTACAGGAAGGTTCTTTTTTAAAAAAATAATCCCTGGCACGGCCAACAAAACAACATAGGCAAGTCTACAAAATCACTGGGACTTAGTGCAAAAGAGGTTTTATCTTTATAAAACATGAATTAGTTTCAGAATAGAGGATGACAGTGCCTGGTTCTGATTATCTGCAGGGCTAGTTTGCATAACCCCAAGATTCTGCTAAACTCTGAAAGAGTCAGATAACTTTATAAGCTAGTATGACGATGGTTCCTACTGTTGATTGAGGTAAGGAAGATGGATACTGTTAAAGTCATCCATAGTTGATTAGAGTTCTCTAGTTAATTAAAACTGGAACTCTTGAACTGTTGTGAAATGAAAAACCAGATCACTGGTGGTCCCGATACCACAGTTTACCAAATATTCTCCCAAGGCACCTACTTGGTGGGGTAGTTTGCATCTTTGATCAAGCCACTTAGAAACTTCAAGGAGTTTCATAAAAGTGCTTACAACCACATTTAGCTAAGCCATGTGTGCATCTGGAGTTGATCTTCAAACCCTTTTCTAATTAACCATATAATGTTAAATGAAGGACCAGCTTTAAAAATATACACACATATTTTGGGGGAATGCCTTTGATGGAAGGCCAGCATTCTGAGGAGTAGAAAGTGACAGTTATGTCACTTATGGTCCAAAAGTGGTCATAAGATGTGGGATCTGTTGTCAGCAGTGATGGAAGATTGTGTGCAGTGATGCTGGTTTTAATAAGAGTTGATGGGTCACAGGGAGAAGACTTTCTATAGCACTCATAATTGGATTATGAAAACTGCTTTAACAGATTTTTATACAAGGAAAGTCTGTTTAAACCCATGCATTAGAATTATTTAAAGTCTTTGCCTTGTCTCCTCCTATCAGTTAAATCAGACTGAATGGTGAGGCTCATTTCTCATCCGACAATCAAAAATCAAGTATGAAGTTTAGCATTAACTTTAGATTAAATTGATGTAAGCATTTTCTTGCTGTTTTCTGAATGCATCTGAATAGATAGGTGCTTCATGCAACCATTTTCATGTGTCAAACTGGTGAGCCAGTTTCGTATAGTGGTTAAGGCACCAGGCTAGAAACCAGGAAATTGTGAGTTTCAGTCCCATATTAACCATGAAAGCCAGCTCGGTGACTTTGGGCCAGTGACTTGCTTTCAGCTCAATCTACCTTACAGGGTTGTGCAGGGAAAATAGGTTTTAAGGGGGGTGAAAATCCTTAAAAAGTTTAGAGCTTAAAATCAAAATAAACAGGAAGCATCTTTCACAGACAATCTTACTTCACAAATTTAACTGCTTGCCTGTATCTCTTATCTTCTGGAACATTCTTAGTTGAAATCTTAGTACATTGGCATATATTGTTATATGAAGCCCTTTCATTATTTAATCGCAGTATCTCCTCAGCACTGTAAACCTGTGGGAAAAACTTTTTTTGTTGAGGTTTCCAGAATTTCCTGTCAAAATACCACAAGAGCACCATTTATTATGGTCTTTTCTCACTTCTCCTTACAGACCCATCTGGAATGCAGAAGTGAAGAGGCAGCATGGAAATTAAAAAAGAAAATAGTTGGAAAGCTGAAAAGTTCACCAAACATTTTAGAGTCACTGTGATGATTCAGTTACAGAAATGGAAAAAAAGGGATGGGTTGAGGCTTTCTGATTTCTTTTCCAACTTCAAACTTAATGCAGGCATATAACTAAGCTTATTTTGTTTAACCTTTTAAAAGAATGCTCTTCACCTGCTGTTCAAGGATCATTTTAGACCAATGTAATAAATGTAATTAAATAAATAAGAAACATACATGACAAGGATATTAAAGACACATTTAATAAAGAAGAATTGACTAATCGTTTTTACAGCAACGACCAGTTTGTCTGAAGTGGCCTGCCCAAATTTAGCATTGAATAGGACAAAAAAGATGAACACAACTAGAATAAGCGTGAGGTTTGATTTGATTTAATTACAGCTTACACATTACCCATGTCAACCTGTGCTCTCATTTAAAAAAAAATCAATCCAATTGCAATATTTGGGTGGGCTCAAATATTGGGAAGTGGTTCAAAATGCTCTTTTTTCTCCAAAGTATGTCAACTGTGTGTGGGCCAGTCACTCCCTCTCAGCCCTAGAAAGTAGGCAATGGCAACCCAATTCTGAAATCTTGCCAAGAAAATTGCAGGGACTTGAAGTCAATGATGACGTGAAGGCACCAAAAAAAGGGGGGGGAACCATTTTTTCCCAAAAAATGGCATGGGAAAAGAAAAAGAGTAGGTAATGATTTTTCTATAGAGTACAATGCCAAAAGCCCAGGGGTGAAATCCAGCAGGTTCTGACAGGTTCTGGAGAACCGGTAGCGGAAATTTTGAGTAGTTCGGAGAACCGGTAGCGGAAATTTTGAGTAGTTTGGAGAACCGGCAAATACCACCTCTGGCTGGCCCCAGAGTGGGGTGGGAATGGAGATTTTGCAGTATCCTTCCCCTGGAGTAGGGTGGGAATGGAGATTTTGCAGTATCCTTCCCCTGCCACGCCCACCAGCCATGCCCACAGAACCGGTAGTAAAAAAAAATTGGATTTCACCACTGCAAAAGCCCATTTAGGGTCATATAGGAATGGGGCATTAAAATATTTGTTACAAAAGAACTGTACATAGTGATGTCTATATAACTTTTATGATCTTTTTACAAAACTTTCATCTCTTTACAAGTCTGGTTGGTTTCTTATTTACCATAGTATATTTGCCTCAGTTCTGCTTGGAGCAGCAGAAGAATTTAATCTGGAGTAATGTCACACTGGAAATTCACATCACTTGCAGACAAAGTAGTGACAAGCAGAAAGTGGGGGAGGGGGGAACCCCACAAAAATCACATGTATAATATATTTGGGTTTCTGTAAGAGATCTCAATTGAGCTATAAAAGAAAAGATTTCTTGTGATTTTCCAATTTTCTCTTTCTTCCCTGTTTAAAATCTGACACCGATCATAATTTGATAACCATAATGCTTGTCTCATATTTAAGATAAGCATTGACATGCATTCAAGAACTGAAATTCAAGAATTGAAATTCTAATTCTCAATTTCTACTGACATTGGCTGAAATTAAAAGTGCTTAACTGTGGCCAGTCTTTGTAAAGATTTCCTTTTCCCTCACATAGTTGGTATGGCAAAGCATTCAGTCATGTAAGCCCCCAACTGTCATCTGAAATGATAGACACAGACTGAAGCTAATCATTTCATGAGAGAGAGAACAACAAAAATGATAAAACCAAGCATGTTCTTAAACTATGTGACAAGACACAATTTAAACTTTTTAACTCTTGAAAACTATATCCATTTCAGTTGATATTTTCTTGAATCCTAAACTATTAGGATGTAGACTAAATGTAGACTAAATTCATAATTAGATAATTATATTCTGTTTATTAAAACCAGACACTAATTTTAGTAATGCTTTGGATTTTGGCATTGTTTATGATCCTCCCTTCCTTTCTAATATCTTTATGTTTTTGATCATAATACATATCTATAAGAATGATAAAAAAAATCAAAACCAACAGATTAACATTACTAATTGCATCCAAACTGTTTGAAAACACACATCAAAAATTATTTTAAAAACTGATACTAAACTAATTTAGGGTAAAAACTAATGCTAAATAGTTTAGTAATACTAAAGTTTATTATACTAACTACTGAAGCAAACTATTTAGGTTTCCTTTTCCCCCCTTCCAACCAATGTATGGCTGTATGGTCTCAACGGCTTTTTATGGGCTGGAAATGTTATTTGGTATGTGGGGCAATACCCTCTTGCAATTATTGTCTTGCTGTTCATTATTGCATCTATGCTGTCATGAGTTGGTTGACCAAACTATAGCTAAGCTAATCATAAGTGGTGAATCAGATGTATCCATGAAACTCACAACCATGAGTAAGAGTGGGTCCTGTTGTTTGATAGCAGGTGCTATTCTACGGCATGCTATCCTGATTTTCAAAGGAACTAGAAGCCACTTATAGACCAATCCTCCATGAATTTGCCCACTCCTCTTTTAAAACTATCTAAATTAATAACCATTGCATTGGATGTCAGCGAATTCTATGGCTTAATTATGCATTGTAAGGATTGAGCCACGGTGGCGCAGTGGTTAGAGTGCAGTACTGCAGGCTACTTCTGCTGCCTGCCGGCTGCCAGCAGTTTGGCAGTTCAAATCTCACCAGGCTCAAGGTTGACTCAGCCTTCCATCCTTCCGAGGTGGGTAAAATGAGGACCCAAATTGTTGGGGGCAATATGCTGACTCTGTAAACCGCTTAGAGAGGGCTGTAAAGCACTGTAAAGCAGTATATAAATCTAAGTGCTTTTGCTATTGCTATTTTAGTCTTATAACATTTGTGAGAAAAGAATGAGATAACTCTATTTCAGTGAGGGAAGGACCTGTATATAATGCTGCAGTCAGGGGTGGGTTCTAACTTACCTCGCTGCCAGTTCGCTTCCTCCCGCGCCGCGTGGCCGCACCACGTGGGCGTGCACGCGCTTCGCTCGCGCGCACATGCGCAGTGCCTAAAAATAAAAAAAATTAAAAAGCCAAAAACAAGATGGCGACACATGCGCAGTGCCAGAAACTCGGCTTCTGCGCATGCGCAGAAGAAAAAAAAAACCGGAATTTTTTTTTAAAAAATCCAAAAAAAAAGATGGCGGTGCCCACAGACCGGCACCGACAGAACCCGTTCCATGACGTCACCGTGACGTCACCAATGGGTCGCTACTGGTTCGGGCAAACTGGTCCGAACTGGGAGGAACCCACCTCTGGCTGCAGTGCAATATAGCACTGACAAAAGTAGAAAAGAAACACAGATGCTGCAGAAATTATGGTTATATGGTGGAGCTAAGGAAGGAAGCTTGTTTTTCCAATTATTGTCTTCCTTTTGTGCTAGCCAATAATCCTTAAACTTGATTTTTAGGATCAAGCACTGAAGTGCAAATTCAGAAGATTGAACAAAGGTTGTCTCTCATATAAGTTAGGCCCGTTCCACATTGTCTGCAGATGTGATAGCCTTTCATATGCAGGAAGCATGACACAAAGCTGTTGCAGTTCATCAGTTCTATATTTTTTTAACATTTGTTAATAACAAATGTTATTTGTTGATAGTTAAAATTGTTGCAGCTCATCAGTTCCATATTTTGTAGTGTTTAATGTACAGGAAATATACCTAAGGAATACATAAAGAATCATCAGTATAGTTCCTTTAAAAACAACTAAAATTATCTGAATGTCAGGGGGAGAAGTCAGGAAACTCAATCCAGATTCCAGTTTTCCTCCTGAACAATTCATCAGTGACATGTTAGCATTCTTGAGAGGTACTGCTGTTATTGGATTAATTGGCAAGATTACTTGGCTTATTAAGTAAAATACAGCCTTGATAAGAAAATGGAAATTTTAACAATTTATCATTTTGGTATATGATTGATCGTTTGATCAAACTATTTATAAACATTGCAAATTTAAGCTAAGCAAACTTAATTTAGCAGTAATCTTAGTTTCGGAGGAAGGTAAGCTATAGGGAATGAGGTGACAACCAGCCGACCGCTTCCAGAAATCTTTAATTCATGCCAGGGATGAGTGGGAGAGGAAGTCTGAGGCCTAATCTCAGTGGCAAGTAGATCACCATGGAACTTTCTGCAGGATTATTAGGAATTTTGTGAAGCAGGAAGATTATTCCTTCAAGCAGAAAGTCATTGCTCCATCCAGACTTAGGATTCTTAGGTAGAATTTCTGACTTTGTTACCCTATGATTTGCACTTACATGGGAAATAAATGAATGTGATTTACTTCTGCATAGGCATGAATAAAACTGCATGGTAAAATAATTTATTTTAATTTATTATATTTATTTATTTATTTATTTATTTGTCAAACATGTACAAGATAGCAGGTATAGGTATAAACATAAACATAATCAAAGTGAATACAGATAGATGAAGACAATAGGACAGTAGGACAGGGACGGTAGGCATGCTGGTGCGCTTATGCACGCCCCTTACAGACCTCTTAGGAATGGGGTGAGGTCGACAGTAGACAGTCTAAGGTTAAAGTTTTTTGGGTTTGGGGAAGAAACCACAGAGTCAGGTAGTGAATTCCAGGCATTGATCACTCTGTTGCTGAAGTCGTATTTTCTGCAGTCGAGTTTGGAGCGGTTTACATTAAGTTTGTATCTATTGTGTGCTCATGTATTGTTGTGGTTGAAGCTGAAGTAGTCATTGACAGGTAGGACATTGTGGCAGATAATTTTATGAACTACATTTAGATCGGTTCTAAGGCGACGTAGTTCTAAGTTATCAGTTAATGAAGAATTCTTTAATTATAGTTGCCATCCCATTTTTTCTTTAGAAACTCTATACCAGGGGTGTCAAACTCGCGGCCAGTGGGCTGGATGCATCACACACTGGCCACGCCCACCTCCGGTTTAACGAAGGGGGGAAAAGTCATGATACGTCACATGACAACGATGTGACGATGCGAGTTTGACACCCCTGCTCTATACAGTCTACATTCCCTTAAGTTCTCTCAGCAGAGATAGATAATATATTATGTCATGTTCCTCATCTATGAGCCTTTACATTACTTCTACCCCACCTTTCACTATATATCCTGGGTAGTATTTTAATCATTTATGTCTGAAAACACTCATAGGATATACATTGTTTTTCTCTCCTGTAATACTGATTGCTTTATAGATGACTCTACAACAAGAAGCAGTAAAATATACTGAAAATTATATATGCTTTATGAGTAATAATTTGTGCAACCTGCTACAACATATCTGAAGAACCCTCTGTAGAACATTGCAAATAACACAAATTCCCAAAGTCAGGCTAAAGAAAAAAACAGTACAAATTTACAGACCTATCAGCCTGACCTCAATACCAGGAAAGTTTCTGGAAAAGATAATCAAGCAACGAATCAGCAAACACCTAGAAACAAACAAAGTAATAACCAAAAGCCAACATGGGTTTGTAAAAAACAGATCATGCCAGACTAATCTTATTGCATTCTTTGACAAAGTAACAAAATTAGTGGACCAGAGGAATACTGTCGATATAATTTACTTGGACTTCAGTAAGGCATTTGATAAAGTAGACCATAATCTACTACTAGATAAAATAGAAAAATGTGGGTTAGACAGCATCACCACCAGATGGATTCGTAACTGGCTGGCCAACCGCACTCAATGTGTAGTCCTCAATGGAACTGCATCTACATGGAGGGAAGTATGCAGTGGAATACCCCAAGGCTCTGTTTTAGGCCCAGTACTCTTCAACATCTTCATCAATGACTTAGACGAGGGGATAGATGGGGAAGTCATCAAATTTGCAGATGACACCCTGGCAGGAATAGCCAAAGAAAGGTGATTAGGGGATAGGAGGCTAAAACATATGAAGAACGGTTGCAGGAACTGGGTATGTCTAGTTTAATGAAAAGAAGGACTAGGGGAGACATGATAGCAATGTTCCAATATCTCAGGGGCTGCCACAAAGAAGAGGGAGTCAAGCTATTCTCCAAAGCACCTGAGGGTAGGACAAGAAGCAATGGGTGGAAACTAATCAAGGAGAGAAGCAACTTAGAACTAAGGAGAAATTTCTTGACAGTTAGAACAATTAATCAGCGGAACAGCTTGCCTCCAGATGTGAATGCTCCAACGTTGGAAGTTGTTAACAAGAAGTTGGATAACCATTTATCTGAAGTGGTGTAGGGTTTCCTGCCTAAGCAGGGGGTTGGACTAGAAGACCTCCAAGGTCCCTTCCAACTCTGTTATTCTATTCTATTCTATTCTATTCTATTCTATTCTATTCTATTCTATTCTATTCTATTCTATTCTATTCTATTCTATTCTATTCTATTCTATTGTATTCTATTCTATTCTATTCTATTCTATTCTATTCTATTCTATTCTATTCTATTCTATTCTATTCTATTCTAATCAATCTCTTCTACAAATTTGGAATTGAATAAAAAGCTGGTTTTGTTAATCAAGTTTCATCATGAAGATCAAAAATACATATGCGTGAATACATCCATTTTATATTTTTATTTTTATAAATCTGCGAAGTATATATTTTAAAAGTTTGCATTAAAATTTGAATACATTTTGGTTGTCTAAACATATTTTTGTTTACAAATTTGATATACAGTTTTGGTAAAAAAAAATTCTAATAAATATATATATATATTCCTAAAGCAACATATATTGTAGATTATTTCATTAATACATACTGAACCTTTTTATATATTAATGAATGAGATGTGCTGTTTACTTTTTATGTTGTTCTTTGTGCCTCTAATAAAAATCAGAATTCAATGCAGGTAATCCTCGAATTATCAATGTAATGGAGCCTGCCAATTACATTTGTAACCCAAAATTTGTAGGAGTGAATTACATAACTTGAATGTGATCACTCCCTGCTTTCGCCCACGCATTCACTAATCAAATGTGTGGATTGTTAAGTGCACAAGGTATCTATCTCAGAGTGGGGAAGGACATGGGGGGCTTACTGTATAGAGCCGAGGTGGCGCAGTGGTTAGAGTGCAGTTCTGCAGGCTACTTCAGCTGACTGCTAGCTGCAGTTCGGCAGTTCAAATCTCACCGGCTCAAGGTTGACTCAGCCTTCCATCCTTCCGAGGTGGGTAAAATGAGGACCCAGATTGTTGGGGGCAATATGCTGACTCTGTGAACCGCTTAGAGAGGGCTGTAAAGCACTATGAAGCGGTATATAAGTCTAAGTGCTATTGCTATTGCTATTGCTTCCGACCAACCAAGACATCCCTGACCCTATGAGATATCTCATGCTTCCCCCCCCCATCCTGTAACAGAACAACACAATAACAGAGTTGGAAGGGACCTAGGAGATCTTCTAATCCAAACCGCTACTCAGGCAGGAAACCCTGTACCATTTCAGATAAATAGTTCTCCAAATGGTGTTCTTAATAGCCTCCAGTGTTGGAGCATTCACAACTTCTAGAGGCAAGTTGATCCACTGATTAATTGTTCTAACTGTATAATTGGCTTGGCCTAAGCATAGTGTTTTTGCAAACAGCTAGGCAATCATAATTACTCAAGAAACTTGAGAAACTATGGCTAAACAGCTTAGCACCACACGTGAACTCTGTCATTCACTTACTCCAAAACTGTGGCTTTAAATAATTCTTACAGCCTCCCAAGAAATTAGGATCAAAAAAAGCTCAGGAACGTCTTGAAGATGAGACTAATGATGAATGAGATGCATAAATAAAATAGATACATAAATTAAAATCTCAATGCAATAGACATGGAGGTAAGAAAATGGTTATGGGTGAGCAAATACAACAGAAGCTCTGTCACAGTCCTGCCTGACTGTGTCACTTACCTTACCTAGATCTCAACATTCAACGGAGCTGTTTCCTCTCTAGCTCTCTGCCTCAATTTCACCTTAAGCAAAGGCTTGCCGAGGCCTATAAGCTCCAGTTGTGCGCGCCCTCCTGAGCTCCATTGTTGTCAGCAAAGGACTTGAGGAAAGGCCTTTGCTGACAAGTATGGAGGCCCGGAGGGATGCACGCATCCCTCTGGGCCTCTGTTCTTGGCAGCACAGGTGTTTTGCAGAGACGGCAAAAGGGTTTGCAAATGGAGGGAAGGCTTTGGTGCTTCAGGCCTTCCCTCCGTTTGCAAACCCTTTTGCCGCAGATCTCATCCAGGCCTCTGTTTGCAGAGAACAGAGGCCTAAAGTACCATGAGATCACACAAGATCCCATATGGTAGACCTGTTCCTAACATTCAAGCTAATGTTCCACTTGATTCTGACACCAGAACAAAACCATGGCAACTTCATCAATTAGTTAGCAGGACTATTATTGTCATAGTATAATCCTTGGTTTAGAACTGCAGGATCCCTCCTGTCATGCTTTACATAAGCACAACTATATCTTTTGTTTTTCCAGGCATTAAATTTTTATTACTTAGGAGCATTCACATAGACTCAACCTGGATAGATTAGTTTCTTTTTTTCCAGGTAAAAAGAAAATTTTAAACACCAATGATCTGCCTACTATAGTACATAGCAATTAAATCCGATATATAAATCTATACTCCAGGATTTATATCCAGGTTTTTATTCTCATGCTTTTCTGAGTCAGTGGATATATGGCCATTTGTTGTGGCCCGCCAGCGGCCAGCGGAGCTGTCAGCAGATTCGGACAGTGAGGAGGTTGGGGAGGAACATGGGCCAGTCCTGGAGTCTGGGGAAGGCTCTGATGAGTGCTCTGCATCGGAGGCAGAGATGGGGCCAGGGCCATATGACAGTTATCAGCTGCCTCCGGAGTCAGACATCAGCGAGGCAGATGAACAGCTGGAGCCTGTGTGTGTGTATGCGCAGAGTTGCCAGACAAAGGGAACAGCTAAGGAACAAGGGTTGACTTGGGAGTAAGGCCACAGGTGGACGATGAATGGCCCCTCCCATAGGGAATAAAAGAGGAGTGAAAGGGGAGGGGTGTTTCCAGGAGACAATTAGTTCATTTGGGTGAAGATCTGTTCCTGCATTCTTGCCAAGTATTGTCTGTTATAGTGTGGAGTCTGAAAGATATTGGCTTGGCAGCTCTCCAAGCCTGATAAAGGTCTGTAATTGGGAAATATCTTGAAAAACTGTTGGCTGGGACTTTACTAGAGAGGAATTAACTGTAAACTAAATAAAATGGGTTTTATCGGGACATGGAGTTGGCTTCGTGCTTTTGGGGAAGCCTAGGTCAGAACACCATTCTCTACAAGAACATGGGAAACAGTTTGATTATGCATTATGGTTCTTTGAAGCCCATAACAGCTGAATCCTGACCAGTTCCTTCATTCCTAAAGCCTTCTTATCAGTACCGTTTAACATAAAATGTAAGTAGAAAGAATGCTTGATCTTTCTTTTTTGTATAAGTTAAATTTGGAAGAAATTTTCCAAACAGTTCAAGAGAAGTCACATGTCATCCTAGGCAGCTGCTGCTACAAATTAAGAATGATTTCCCTTTTAAATGGTTCCATGACCAACCGTTCTAAGATACAGTCAGCTGAAGTATCCACAGGCTTATTTGTGAGTGAAATATGTATCTGTTCAAGCCTGTGAGAAGCCACCCATGAGTTTTGGCAAACCCTGGAAGGACAGGGGGATGGGAAATGGCAACTGGGTTTCCAAACCTCCGGTTGGGCCGTTGGGCCATTTTTCACTGTGCCCAGGCTTCAGGAAAGCCTCCTGAAGCCTGGGGATGGTGAAAAACAGCCCAACAGCTGTTGGGTCTGTTTTTCGCCATCTACAGGCTCTGGAGGCTTTCCTGAAGCCTGGGAAAGATGAAAATGACCTCCCCCCACCCACCGTCTGGAAGGCCGAAAAAGCTGACATAGGGCAACACCTCGCGTGCCCTCAGATATGGCTCCGCGTGCCACCTGTGGCACGCGTGCCATAGGTTTGCCATCACGGCCCTAACCTAATACAAATACTATGAACATTTTTTATTAGACATGAGACATGAGTACATAATTGCAGCATTTACATGATTTATCACAAGATATGTATTATTTTGATATCACTGGGATGTGCTGTCCATGAGTACTACTTTCTGCTTAAGAGGCCTACATAATTTAATTAGACAGTTCCCTTGAGTAGGACTTGTTTACAGCATAAAGCACTTTCCCATTTCCATAAGCTGCAGTGATTTTGGTTCTAAAATGAGAATAAATGTACTGTATGTTTTGTTGTGCCAGTGTGGAGATTATCTTCCTTCTAATAAAATTAATTTGAAGAGTTTAAAAATATTCTACATTTTGTCTTAATTGAAACAGCTGTAAAAATCAAGTTTGGATTCAAATCTCACAATTCCCTAGCCAATTTCATAAATTCAAGGAAATCATTTCAAAGAAGAAAAACACTTTTCACAAAGTATTAAAAGTTTAACAGTTCTCCTTGTTTAAAAAGGGCTATTATTGCTTTCTCCCGGCAGCAGATATGTACCTTCCCAAATGGTTGAAAAAAGATTGCCTTTGTGACAAGATACTGTAAAATACCATCATTTTGTTCTGCTGAGAAAAATAGGCAATTTAAAAAACAATTGTTAAAGGATGATATTTTTCTTTAGAGAAGGGGGAAGAAGAAAGCAAAGGAAATCAGCACAATAAATGTACAAAGAATAAGGTAAAAAGTAGGCAACAAATCTCTTTTGCCTAAAGTTCAGTCTAGATGTCTCACAATCAGGGCACATACCAGACAACCTAACTAGACTCTTGATGAAGTCTATTAAATTGTTTCTTCTGTTTACAGTTGGATAATTTGAAATAACTTTTTTTTCTTTTTGAAACAACCTAAGGTAGAATCATATAGGATTTGTTCTAAATGTTTTTTAGAAGGAGAAAAAGGAAAGAATGAGCAGCAAATTACTGAAAGCATTAGCCTTGCAATTCCCAGTAATATGATATTTTACTGTATTTAGTTGCTCGCAGAAGGATCATATTCCTGAATGCTGACCCTAGATCACTGTAGATGCATTTAGATAAACCATGATTTATCATGCTCAAAATAGATTTAGTTTTCACTTTCCCCAATATCCTAGGTTTGCGCACTCTCATATGCTCTTCTTCTCTGGGATAATCATCACAAAGGAATTCATCACTTATATAATTCTAAAATTATGCTGCCTATTAGTCCCCTAAAATTTGTCATTATCCTCATAATTATAAACATTGTTTCTTCTTTCCAGATGCCACAGATACCTATCCACCCAGTTATGATATCTCACAGGTAGACTAACTTGAGAATTGTGCAGAAATGTCTTCTGAGATAAAGGAAGAATTCAGGTCTAGCCTTCATGTAGTTGGTTCATCCCTCAAGCCCTAGCAGTTTGTTAGGCATAATGTTGCCTATTACTAGTTGTCCTTATTGTTGCATGCATCAGGAATGGGAATAATTTTAAAATATTGTAACATTTTGAGGAAAAATATTTCATTCATCAAAAGGAAGCATTTGCACTTTGTGTTAAGCTGAAACATGGTTTGTATGATCTTAGCATCTTGAATCTAGCCATTTTGATATATTCAGTAATTGATAGATCGGCTGCCCATCTTAAATAGCTCTGGGCAGCTCAAAACAATAAAACAAACATAAAACAGTAAAAGAAATAAATGAATACTGTTAGATTTATGCGGGAATAATAGTCGAGACGTAGGAACTGTTCAGCACCCTTTATTGTGGCTAGCAGGAGCTACAGCAGACTGGCAGCTGGTGGCAGGGAAGCCGCTTTTAAGGGTTTCCCTGCAGCCAGCTTGGCCAGTGACAGTGGTTTAATTTTCCTGCCGCTGACTAAGCCAATCAGCAGCGAGTATGCAAATACGTACTCCTACGTCAGTACGTAACACCCCTCCCCTCTTAGTTCAGCAATTGTCCAATCAGTGTCCGATATGAGTAACGTAGTCACGCAAGTAGGCGGGTCGCCGTAAAGTCCTACTGGGCCTGCGCGATTCAGTTCCTCGGGAGTTCTCACCAGGTGCGGACATGGTCTTCGTTGCTCCGTCTCCCAGCCATGGAAATATCTGGAACCGGCCTCCAGGCATGGAGGCTGAACTTCCTGCTCTGTCATCCATCGGCCCCGGCTGACGACACTGGACCTCGGGGACCCCCGGTAGGTGTTCGCGTTCTTCCTCCAGGCTTGAGAATAGCGTTCTTTGTTGCTGTTGTTGAGTCAGGGCCTGGTCGTCGTCATCCATGTCTGTGCGCCTGGAACTGTATGGTCAGCGGGGCGGAGACCCATGTTGTTCCGTTGTTTCTGGGATCGCTCTGGGGGCTGGTTCTGCTTCTGGGTGTCTGAGACAGGAGTCTCCTACTCGGGTCCGGAGTTGGTCTACGTGTCACCTCTTTGGCCGTCTTCCAACTGGACCCTATAGGACGTAGGGCCGGTTATGTCTGTGACTGTCGCCTTGACCCATTTGGGGTCTCCAGAGAAATTTTGGGTGAACACTAGATCGTCGATGCCCAGTGTTCGGGTCGGTCTGTGAGAGTCTAGAGGCTTGTCTGGGTTATATGTTGGATTAAGTCTGTCAAGTTGGGATCATAGTTTTCGTTCCATCAATAACTCTGCCGGGCTATGGTTGGTCGCTGCGCTTGGGGTTATATGCTGGGCTAGCAGGAATTGATCGATTCGTTCCTGCCAGCTTCCCAGCCCCATTCTTGTCAGAGTCTCTTTTGTCATTCTTACCATTCTTTCAGCCTGGCCATTGCTGGCCGGCTTAAATGGCGAGACGAGTACGTGTCTGACCCCAAGATTTGCCAGGAAGGTTTCCATCTGTCGGGCTGTCAACTGGGGGCCGTTGTCTGACACCAGGGTGTCCGATAGCCCGTGGGTTGCGAATAGCCTTCGTAGTGCCCTTATGGTGGCTTTGGTCATTGCTGAAGGCATGTTAACTATTTCCAGCCATTTGGAGTATGCGTCAATGACTATTAAAAATGTCTGGCCCACCATTGGTCCAGCAAAGTCTATGTGGACTCTTGACCATGGTGCGTTTGGGGTCTCCCATTCTACTGGGCTGGATTTCGGTGGAGCTGGTCTGTTTTCTTGACAGGGTTGACACGTGGCCACCCAATCTGTGATATCCTGGTCCAGGCATGGCCACCACCGGTAGCTTCTTGCTAGCGCCTTCATGTGCACGATTCCGGGGTGCCCAATGTGTAAAGTCCTGATCACCCTCTTCCTGAGTGTTTGGGGAATCACAACTCTCTCCCCCCATAGTAAGCAGCCCTTAAGCGCCAACAGTTCCGTCTGTTTATTTTTAAATGTCTTAAATTCCTCCCCCTCTTCCTCCTGTGGCCACCCCCTCAACACCCAATTCCTCACTTTGGAAAGCACCTTGTCCTTTGCTGTGTGTTCTGCGATGTCCCGGGATGTGACGGGGCTCGTTCGTTCTATGTCGACGAGGAGGATTTCGGCCACAGGAGCGGGGTCTTTCACCAGGTCGGGTTCTGGCTGAAGGCATCTGCGTGGGTGATGCTTTGTCCGGGTCAGTGGAGGAGAGTGTAGCTGTAGCCCAAGAGGAAGATTGACCATTGTGTTAGTCTAGGCGACATGTAGTGTGGTGTCTGGTTGTTTCCAGCGAGTAGACCCAGCAGCAGTTTGTGGTCTGTGATCAATTCAAACTTGCGGCCGTACAGGTATTCGTGGAAGCGCTTGATGCCGGCCACTGCTGCAAGCGCTTCCTTGTCTAACTGGCTGTAGTTGCGTTCAGCCGGGGATAGGGTCTTCGAGTAGAAAGCTATGGGGGCTTCTGAGCCGTTGGGTAGCTTATGGCTCAGGACCGCCCCCACTCCATAAGGGGAGGCGTCGCACGTTAATATTAGGGGAAGGTTTTCACTATATTGCATTAGGACGCTGTCTGATGAAAGTAGGTCCTTTACTGCGGTAAAAGCGTTGGCCTCTCTTTGTCCCCAAGTCCACGTGGCCGTCTTCCCCAGGAGTCTATGCAGCGGTTCAGCAACTGTTGCTTTCTGTCGCAAAAAAACGGCATAGAAGTTTAATAGTCCCAAGAATGCCTGTAATTCTGCTTTGTTTCTGGGGGTTGGCACTTCTTTGATGGCTTTAATCTTTTTTTCGGTGGGTCTTATTCCAGACCCGTCTATTAAGAAACCCAAGAATTCGACGCTGGTGACCCCTATTTTGCACTTGTCTTTCTTGACTTTAAGCCCCCGTTCTTGAAATTGCCCTAAGACGAGCCGCAGCCTTTGAATTAGTTGTTCTTCTGAGTCCCCTGAGATGAGGATGTCATCGAAGTAAGGGACTACTCCTGGAATGCCATTTAATAGCCCTTCCATTAAGCATTGGAATAGTCCAGGGGCCACGCTGACCCCGAATTGCAACTGGTTGCACTTGAATGCCCCCCTATGGGTGACAATTATTTGTGCTTTGTGCTGTGGCTGCGTCTACAGGCAGTTGCTGATATGCCTGGGCGGTCTAATTTGGCGAATATTCTCCCGTTGCCCAGGGAGTGTAGGAGATGTTGGACAACAGGCACTGGGTATGCGTGTGGTTGTAGGGCTTTATTGATGGTCCCTTTATAGTCCGCGCAGATGCGAATGGATCCGTCCGGCTTCATGGGGGTGACAATGGGTGTCTCCCACATGGCATGCTCAACTGGTTCTAATACCCCTTGGGCTATTAGCTTGTCCAGCTGCTCATCAACTTTAGGTCAGAGCACAAAGGGGACTCTTCGGGGCTTAAGCCTTATTGGGGTTATGCTGGGGTCTAGGCTAAATGATATGGGTTTGCCCTTATATTTACCTAGACTCCCATTGAAAACGTTCTGGAAGTCTGTAAGGAGCTCGTCCAGCTTGTCCCCTCTTATTTGGTGCAGTCCCGTGATTCTGATGTTGAGCGGTTTGAGCCATTCCACCCCCATCAGTGTTGGCTGGTGTCCTTCGACGACGGTGAGGTGCAGGTTCCCTTTGAATTCTTTGAAGGCGACAGGGACTTCTGCTCTTCCAAGGACTTGGATCCAGTTTACGTGAAAGTCGGTTAGGCGGATGTCTTGCGGTTTTAATTGTCTTTTTGTAATATTGGGCATAAGTTGTTTTATTGTGCCCCAGGCCATGATTGTGAACACAGAGCTGGTGTCAAGCTCCATGTCGCAAGGCAGTCCATTTATGGTCACTGTGACTACGAACTTTTCACCCTGGTTGGCATTCGCGTGCCCCACTGAGGTGTGGTAGGTGCCCCGTGTCTCTTGGGATCCATAGTCGTCCCTTCTTCTGCCCCTCTGTTTTGGGCTTGCCTCCCTGGTCCCATGGGTGGTCGGGGTGGGAGTGGGGTTGTTTGGTATTGTGCCAGTTGCGTGGCACTGCATGCCTTGGCTATGTGGCCGTGCTTTTGGTAGCGGCAGCAAATGGCGTCCCTGAATTTACAGGTAGCCCTGGGGTGGCCCCCTAGGCAGCTGGCACAACGGGCTGTCAGGCTGAAGCCATTTTCTTTGGATCTTTGGCCTGCCACACTTTATGCTAGTTTAAAATGTATTCTTTGCTATGGGAATTTGGGAGGAGCAGTTGCATGAGGGGTGTGTGCATGTAGCCACAACAAATTCCATCTA
>QLTV01003402.1:756039-785131 GCA_003457575.1 Thermophis baileyi
TTGGGAGGGGCAGTTGCATGAGGGATGTCTGCATGTAGCCATAACAAATTCCTTCTAGATTGTCAAGGTCATCCTTTGTCCTGCACCTGCACGGAAGAAGGTGGAGTTCCAACCAAGCTGCCAGATGAAGATTGGTTCATGTGATGAACTTGGGGGTGTGGGGACAAAGGCTTGAACTTTCAACTGGGTGGAGAAACCCCGAAGACTTCAGATTCGGGATTTCTCCCAGCCGTGCTGACATGGCTCTGTTAATAAATTGGAACTTTGAGGAACGCTTTGCCTCGGACTCTGATTTAATTCCAGATGCTATTCGGAACCCTGACAGGGGCTGCCTTTGATTAAAGTCTCTGGGGCTTACCCTCTTGCCTTGCTGTATTCTGAAAATGTGGTCGTCGTCGTCGTACTCCTCTTCTGCCTCTGGAACCTCTGTTCGCCAGTCCGTTTGCCTTTGGGGGTGGTGGACCCTGCTGGTTTTCCAGACGCTGGCTGCAGATGTGTCTGAGGATTCGGCGGCTCTGGCTTCTTCAACGACATCTTTAAAATTGGCGCCCCTCCGGATGAGAAGTTTTTTTTGTAGGTTGAGGTCCCTCATACGTAGGATGATGCGGTCTTTCATCATTTCCTCCGGGTTGACGAATTCGCATCTGGAGGCGATCTCCCGGAGGCTGGCAATGAATTCGTTGACCGTTTCCCCTTCATTTTGGCGTCTGTGGTAAAACTCGTTCCTGTGCACCATTGAGGTATCAGAGGGAGCGAAATGTTCTTTTAATGCCGTTTGCAGCATGGACCAGGATATTGATTCAGTGTCTGTGCATATATGTTCTCCATTTTTCGGTTTGAGGGTTGAAGAAGGCTGGTGCTGGAGATTGCTGTTGTGCCATCCTTTGAGTTGGCCGATGCAGGTCGGAACATGCTTAAAATGGCCGCGGATTGCCACGAGGTGTCCTTTGTCCTGTTGTCTTCTTCCACTACCTTCGTCACCAGTGTTAGATTTGTGCGGGAATAATAGTCGAGACGTAGGAACTGTTCAGCACCTTTTATTGTGGCTAGCAGGAGCTACAGCAGACTGGTGGCTGGCGGCAGGGAAGCTGCTTTTAAGGGTTTCCCTGCAGCCAGCTTGGCCAGTGACAGTGGTTTAATTTTCCCACCGCTGACTAAGCCAATCAGCGGCAAGCATGCAAATACGTACTCGTACGTCAGTACGTAACAAATACATTTTCACAAATCCAAACTGTGAAGTTCAAGAATTCTTCCTTGAGCAAATCAGTTAAAGAAAAGAGTGAGAAAATGTGTCTGATTTTGAAAGTGGTAACACCACATGACTCTGTATCTTCAAGTTTTGGGACAGTCATTATTGAATGTCGTACTGTGGTGCATTTGGTAAGTACCATTGGCATGTTTCAAGGCAACTCATGACTCCATGTAATCTGTATGTTGATAGAGATATAGTTTCAACATCCTGCTATCTTTTCTCTCCTGTTTCCCAAGAACTCTCAAAACATAAAAGTTATCATTGATTTTGTATATTCTCAGTTGCCTTAACTGAGCCTAACATTTTGGCCTGATATTAAAGTTATCTCAGAGAATGACCTCGTGTCCAGCCTAAATCTGTAGCAACTCTTTTGCTCTCTTTCTATAGTTTAAAACATAATCACAAAATTCTTCTACCTGCCTCTTTCCAAGAAAAGATATAGATCATGGGTGTCAAACTCGATCATGTCACGTGACGTATCATGATATATAAGAGCCGAGGTGGCGCAGTGGTTAGAGTGCAGCACTGCAGGCTACTTCAGCTGACTGCTAGCTGCAGTTCAGCGGTTCAAATCTCACCGGCTCAAGGTTGACTCAGCCTTCCATCCTTCTGAGGTGGGTAAAATGAGGACCCAGATTGTTGGGGGCAATATGCTGACTCTGTAAACTGCTTAGAGAGGGCTGTAAAGCACTATGAAGCGGTATATAAGTCTAACTGCTATTGCTATTGCTATTGCTATATCGTGACTTTTTTGCCTTTGCGGAGCCAGAGTGGGTGTGGCCTGCGCGTGATGCAGTTTGACAGGCCTGATATAGATGGTTCAGAGATTCACAGGCTGGTGCTACATTTGTTTCCTTTCACACATTCCAAAGGAAGTGGTACACAACCATAATAACCTTCAACAATTCCCAATGATTAGGTGCATTTTTAAAAAATATAATTGTGTATTTTAAATGCAAAATATGTTCAGTTTCTTCAACGATTTGATTCCAATGCTTTCTTCTGATTGCTCTAATACACACACACACACACACACACACACACACACACACACACACACACACACAAACACACACATCTTTCTCTGCTTTATACTGTCTTCCTGAAGTGCTTTTTGCTTCGGGTGATATTCCACCTGTATCATGTCTTCATGCATTTTCCAGTCTCCTATTGCTCAACGTAATATCTTGTGCTGTAGAACTCTTAATCTTTTTGGGGAAATTCCATTATTTGGCTGTATCTGTTTATTGTCAGACATTCTCATATATTGCCCTGGAGGTTTGTATAAACAACAAAAATGTTATTAGAAATTGATTGGGGAAGAAATTATGATGGCCGGTAAACTGAATTCTTTCTGTGTATTAAACTGATTCGAGCACCATTATTAGGACCCCCACAAAAGGTTGCTTCAATTCAATGCACAGAGATAAAGTTTACTGGCCATCACAGGACTGTATTTGAAAGTGAGGAAGTGAAAGCTCTTGTCAAGCATTTGGGATTTCAGAGAAATTTTCTAAGAACTAAAACTTTGTCTGCTGGACAGAAGATATGTTTGCTAGTCAAGAATGTCATGCAAGTTTAATCTGTCATTCCTTCCTTTCTGCTTGCCTGCCTCCTCCTGTTCCATCTGTTTTCTGCCACTTCTAGTGAGGCATTAATGTGTCCCGAATGAGAATTCATCAAATTCTTGGAGCAAAAATAGTAGAAACTTCATGGGTCAATTATGTTATTTGTTTTGCCACTGTTAACACAACAGAGATCTCCACAGTTGCATTATAGAAGAACAATGTATTGATCAACAGTATGCTATAGTTTATACAAGGGCCAGAGATATGCAATTCATATGCCCCATACAGAGTATTGGCCAAAGGGGGGGGGGAGGGGAGAAGCACCTTACTGATGGGTCATTGGTCTCTTCTATTACTTCAGATATTTCTTGGGTAAGACAGACTCTTATAAGTGAATAGAATGTATTCAGACCTTTGAATTAACATGTTGAAATTGCAATTAATTCTGATCACCATCATCTACAGAGTCTGATAGTAAGAGATTCAGAATTTCCAAATTTAAAAAGGATTGTATAGTTACTCAGTATCTCTCAAATGAAAGGACAGTTCACATGTGTAGGTGCCTTTAATAGTACAGACATTCAAGAATGATTTTGGACTAGAGGTGATGGTCACATAACAGGACCAAGGACATCTATAAATTAAGCTTCATCTGGATTTGTAATAAAATTGATTCTGAACATGGCATTGACTTCCTCTGTATGAAGGAAGCACAACATTTAGCAGATGACACAGTCGCCTCTTAATATTATGGACGCATCACTGGAAGAAACCACAGTTTGTGAACTGCTCTTGTTGTATGTTTGGGATCTTTGTGATGTGGCAGAACATTCTCAGAAATGGTCACCATACCACAAATGTTTATTCTTCCCCTCTGATTCATTTCCTAGAGAAACAATTGGTCACAGACGGCAATCTCTTCCCACGTAAACATTACTCTGTTGAACTAGAAAAAAGAAAAGGACAGCTGGTAGGAAGTAGTGCTGAGAAGTGGGGGAAATGTAAATGCTTAGCTTTAGAAATGGATGGGAATTGCAAGATGCGGTGAGAATTGGCTTGTAATATGTGTTATGCACTGCTTTTTGTAGGCCAAACTCCATATTACATAAGAGGTGGGTGGTTGGAATTTCACTGTTTGATTGTCTTAATTAAATGCAGCTACACTGGGCTATGAGTTGAGAGAGAGCATCACAAAAGGGAGGAATGTTTCAAACTCTATTGAACTTTCCTATCAAGATTCTCCAATGCTCAGTGCGTTGTTGTTGTTGTTTTTGTGGGGTTTTTTTTTTTTTGCTTCACTGAAAAAGAAAAAGAAAACATTCAGCTTCACTGGGGAAAAATAATGCATCAAATATGCACATTTTCATAAATAAGGCAAATAAGAATTTTGATTGGGGAAATAAGATGGGACAGTTAGGAAGTCTTCCTTTCCTTATTTCTTGCTCGAACAGAACCATTAGCCCTCAATCCCAAAGCTGAGAAATTCTATCATAGTAAGTTGCTGCTTAAGGTGTGCACAAATCTTTAATAAAAACATTCATTAAAGTTCTCTGTGTAGGAAAGGAAGAATGGTTGAGACTGATATTAAACAATACGGAGTCCTTAATGCTTCCTGACTTTGGTTATTCTCTTGCAGATGTTTTGTTACTCCAATAGGAAACATCTTCAGTGTGGGATCAAATAGTAAACTACAGCCTAATCAAGGGACTACCAGGAGAAAACAATACCCACACCAACACTAACAAGGCAAGCCACTGCATATAAACAGTGAGCAAACCCCACTCCCTTCTAACACTGAAGATGTTACCTAGTCAGGTAATGAAATGTCTGGAAGAAAAATACCAAGCTCAAGGAACACTAAGGACTCCACAGTTCATCCTGAGCTACCTATATTCTCCTCTATTAAACAATCTGCCCACGGATTCCCCCCCCCCCCAGTTTATAGCTTATGTATCATTCTTCTGAGCTGCACTTCTATAGTCAGCTAAGAGTTGAAATGAGACTTACTTCTAAGTACACTTGTAAAATTGATTTCTTAGTTTATTTCCTCTCTCTATTAATCTATACGCAACTGTTTGCATTCTTTGGTTCCCTTTAAAATGAAAGATATAACAAAATTGGATATTAGTAAAGGACTGAAGCATGTTTTGGCAAATCAAGAAATAAGATGAAGTAATGAATGAACATTAATAGAGGCAATAGATCTATGCATCCCTTCAGAAGAAAATCAGAAATATCTAACTGCAACTCTTTAAAACAGTCAAATCTCTTTCCAGGAAGGTGTCATGAGTGGCAACAAAATACACAGCTGCTTGAAAGATTTGCAGGAAAATATTGTGTTCATATCCCCAGGCACTCTGAAACATTTATTTGGAATGGAATCTAATACACTGCACAACTGTTTCAGATGATCCAACAAAATCTAGTTTTTTAATTAGCTACAACACAGTGAAACGTATAAACAAGTGCTGCCTGATTTTTGAAACTCCTCCTTTGTGATATCAAGAAGCATAAGATATCACCTTTGTTTTCAGATATGATCACTGGTTTAATAAATTGCTCTAAATCAGAGTTCTTCAAACTTGGCAACTTTAAGACTTGTGGACTTCAACTCCCAGAATTCTCCAGCTAGCATAGCTGGCTGGAGAATTCTGGCAGTTGAAGTCCACAAGTCTTAAAGTTGCCAAGTTTGGGGACCCCTGCTCTAAATGATCAACGTATGACTTGATTATAGTAGGATATAGATTCTATGGATCATAGATCAGTCATGCTAAAGCAATACTGGTAGTCCTCGCTTAGCAACCACAATTAAGGCCAGCAACTCTGTTGCCAAGTATGTAATTGCTAAGTGGGAAATCACATCACTGCAATGAATTGATAATGTCACTTCCTGTTCAGTTAAAAGGTGAATCAGTGTGGTTGTTAAGTGAAATACTACATGACAGTGATTTGTGATTTTACTTCCATATCCTCTTTTAAATGTACTTGTTGCGAACTGGCCAGGAAATACTGTATGTAAATGGAACATATGGACAGCAATTAGTTGCAAATATTTTTTAAAAAACTCTTTGAATGTCCCAAAGGTGCTTTTTCAGGAGGCAACTGAACTTTCTTGTTTTTCTTTGAAGACGTTTCACTTCTCATCCAAGAAGCTTCTTCAGCTCTGACTGGAACTGTCCAGTCAAAATCCAGTCAGAGCTGAAGAAGCTTCTTGGATGAGAAGTGAAATGTCTTCAAAGAAAAACAAGGAAGTCCAGTTGCCTCCTGAAAAAGCACCCTTGGGACAACCATTACCTGGATGACTGAGAATCTCCATAGACATTTAGCTATGCACTTTGGGATGAATATATCCTTTGAATTGTGCGGGAGTATGAATGGATTTCCAGAAAAATTGCAGACTACAGGAACCATTTGTGCTTCAGTTTGAGATGCAGACAACACAGACTCATCCCCAACAGCCTGCACCTTTTCTCCAACAGTGAAGGGACACAGGGCAGAAAATTATCCTGCAGCCAAGAAGGCTCCACACACATTTGCACTACTCAGGTAACCCTGATGACACAGATAAACCTACAAGGGGCCTCAATGACTCCCTGAAAGGATGCAAATGACCAGCTGTCTGCAAGGAATATAAATCCCTCCATTCCCCACCATCCAGTCAGAAGCTTCTTGGATGAGAAGCAAAACATCTTCAAAGAAAAACAAGGAAGTCCAGTTGCCTCCTGAAAAAGCACATTTGGGACAACCATGACCTGGATGACTGAGAATCTCCATAGACAAACTCTTTGAATGGTTACTAAATGAGGTAGTTGGTAAGGGAGGACTACTTCTATATTAACACTATCAAATCATCTATATGCAGAAACTGAAAACATAGGTTACACATTGAGTAACCTATCAGATCTTCTAATCTACTCTTTCAAATTTCAAATGACCTATCTACAGTATTCCTTCTACCCATGGCATTTCAATGGGACAGGCTCATGATTTTTTGTCAGAGAAATAGCACTTCCTAATAACCCTTCCAATTATATGAAACATGCTTAATCCTCAGTTTGAGAACTTTTGTGACTGTTTCTGTTCAATTTTCTGTTATATCTTTTCACTTTCTATTAAAATTTCAAATGACAACACAACACAGATAATCCAAAGAGAAACCATGTACTGTAAATACATGAATAAATGAACAAAGTATTTGTCCCTTAATTGACTGCTAGCTATATAACATGGCATGTGCAACTAACACCATTTTTTTTCACCACTATATTCCTTTATGGAATTTCAAAACTTCATTGAACAAGTCACTAAAGAAACAGCATCCGAGTCAAAAGCCACATAATTTCCTGAATCATGAACCAGGTAGACCTATTCCAATGGCCAACTATATTGGCAATATTTTCAGAATTTCCAGAATTCTCTGTAGACATATGCAAAAGATGAGTCTTGGTTGCACGTTGGGAATCTTCAAAAGAGAAAAGTGTCATTCTTGTTAGAATTGCTTTTTTTCTTTTTTACATCACCAGAACTTTGATAATTGTTTCTGGATAGCATCTACACTCTTTTCTAATGCACTGGAGAAAGCAACTGGCATGTGTACATATATATTATGCATATATTTTTTAGCTACTTCACTCTCAGAAAAAAATAAAGATCTTTGTACCTACGCCACAGAACAAAAATAAATCTCAAAAAAGTAGTTTACTGCTTTATTACTGAAGCTTGTGGATTGGATCAACAATCATTGATTGGAACTGAGGAAGATTTTAAACTCTTCTTTCCATATTTGTCATTTTTTAGGCATTCAATTTGTGTAGTGGTTAAAGGCACTAGATTAGGAGTAGGGAAATATGGTTCTAGTCCTCCCTCATGCACAAAGCTATCTGGGTGACTTTGGGCCATTTACTTTTTTTAATCGTAGGAACTCCTCAGTCAGAGTTGACTGAGAGAACCTTCACAACAACATACTACCCTTTGCACTGCAAATCCCATCATAAGCTATTCAAAAGTCCAAGCACATGTTCTCCAAAAGTATGCATGATTCCTTCTCTATAACCCTTTCTCCATCTCTATCCTGCTACAGTACACAAGGAAACTACATGTAGTTGAATTATGTTTTTTCCTTAGATTTTTATTCTGGCATAGTAGAATAAGTAGAATAAGATTTGAAAATAAAACACTTTCGAGGGATAAGTAGTGCTGTTAATGTGAGTACTTAAACAGTTTTGATAATAAAATATTGTTTGGATTAAGGGAAGTGCTTGACTGCAGCACTTAGGAAGGGTTTTAAAATTACATACTGTTCTATAAAGAAAGGAGAAAATCTTACCTGGAGCATTTAAGAATATATGAAAATGAAGAAAAACCTTTTCTAGATAAAAAGGAGGTGGGGGCTGAATTGAGCCAGTAAGCATTTTTCAATAATAAAACCCTATTTGAGAGAAGAAGTGAACTTGACTGAAGTACTGGAGCTGTTTTGGGAAATAAAATACAGTTCTGTAAATTAAGGGCCTTTATTTAAGAGCTTATACTTCTCAATAACTAGTTCAAGAGCGTACCACACATTTTGGTGCAGACAGCACTTGTAGGCACCTTGTAGAGAGTACTATTAGACTTTTGGCCATTCTCATTCCCACTTCCCCTAATGACTCCATCCAATATATAATAAGCAGGGGTGGGTTCCACTTACCTTCCCTACCAGTTCGCATCGCGACATTTTGCGCCCGTGCGCTCCCTCCGCTCACGCGCGCGCGTTCCCTCAGGCAATTTGGCTTCCACACATGCTCAGTAGCTTCAATCAGCCCGAAAGACAGCTGAGGAGCTGATCAGCTGTGCTTCGGGCGAAGGAATAAAGGTCAGTATAAACCCAGGGGTGGGCAGGAGGGCCCTCAGAACAGGAAAAACCTTCCAAACAGTAAAAAAATTCACTAAAAATTCCCCAAAAAGATGGTGGCGCCCACAGACTGGCACTGACCGAACCGGATCCGTGACGTCACCAGCGGGTCACTAACGGTTCGGGCAATCCAGTCTGAACCCGGAGGAACCCACCCCTGATAATAAGGGAGCTTCTTGCCATATACCAGTGGCGAACCTATGGCACGCGTGCCACAGGTGGCACACGGAGCCATATCTGAGGGCACACGAGGCACTGCCCTATGTCAGCTCCAGCGTGCATGTGCGTGCTGGCCAGCTGATTTTCGACCTTCTTTTTGGCCATTTTCGCTCTCATCAGGCTTCAGGAAAGCCTCCTGAAGCCTGGGGACGGCAAAAATGACCCAACAGGCCAACCGGAAGTTCACTTGTATGCTTACCCCCAGCCTTCTTTTCGCTGGCAGAGGTCTTCAGGAACTTCTTCAGTTGCAGCCAGGCCTCCCACACCTCGGCCCATTTATTTCTTCTGCAGCCGGCAAAGCTTTTCTGTTATCAGGGTTGATAACAGATCGATCCGGAGCTCTGTTATCAGCTAGAGAGGCCTTCAGGAAAGGCCTTTAGGAAAGGCCTCTGCAGCTGATAACAGAGCTCCGGATCGATCCGGAGCTCTGTTATCGGCTACAGAGGCCTTCAGGAAAGCCTTGCCGGCTGCAGAAGAAATGGGCCGAGGTGTGCAAGGCCTGGTTGCAACTATCTGAAGGTAAGTAGTAGGCAGCTCCACTTCTGTTTCATTTCCGAACTTCCGATTGGCCCGTTGGGCCATTTTTCACAGTCCCCAGTCTTCAGGAGGCTTTCCTGAACCCTGGGCAGAGCGAAAACTACCGGACATCTGGAGGCTTCAGTGAGGCCTGTGCGCATGTGCGGGGGGGGGCAGCGGAGGGTGGTTGTGCTAATGCGTGGGGGGCAGCGCGGGGGTTGTGCGCATGCACGGGGGGAGGGCATTGCATTATGGGTGTGGGCACACGCACGCACGCTATCGCGTGCACACGCACCCAAGCCAAAAAAGGTTTGCCATCACTGCCATATACAGTACATGTCTATAGGGACATGCTCTCTGGTGTGTCATTCCTCTCAGATGCATTCTAAGCTTGCAGAATGGTCTGAACATATACTGTAAATTGATTTTTCTCTCTACCCTGATAGCATTCACTCTCTTTGGCAACCACTATCCAGGATTGAGGCAGAGGTCTCCACGTTGGCTGTGTTTGCAGGAGACACAAGCCCACAAATCAGCCAAGTATTAATTGATATAGTTAGATAACTCTATCTACCTAGCACTGATGATGTTACCTAGTTAGGGTAATGAAATGTCTGCAAGAAAACAAGCAAGCTCAGAGAGCACCAAGGACCCCTCACCTCAACCCTGAGTTACAAATATTCACCTTTATTAGATAACTCTGCCTATGTAGTTCACTAATACTTCAAACTGAGAAAACCTTGCTTTCATTGGTAAGTGTCTCATGTGAACCTAAAGTTTCCAGATGTATGGCAAAAGGAGGACATGTCTTCTATTTTATCATCATGTTCTTTGTCCAGCAGGCATAGCCTTAATATCAAATATTGCCCTGCTTTTGGGTGTAGCCTTTTTAACAACTGTTTTCACAACAGTAGTCATTCATAGCTTCATGTATTGTGACCTTGTAAATTGCCTGCTACTTTCTTTTCCTGCTGACAGACCTGAAAACCTAAATTTACATTATTTAATGTATTTCCTGATCCCAGCAACTGACTCCAATCCAGGATCTTCAAATCTATGATCACTATAGTCTGTAGAACACATGACACATCATACATTGCTATGGTAAAATTTGAAAAGTGTATTATCATTTATTCTGTATTATTACTAGTATGTGTTCTTGAAAATAAGGATTTGGGGGAAAATTGCAATGGAAAAAAACATCTTTTTAATGCTGGAAAAGTAATTTCATATACATATAGGTCTAAGAACATTTTTTTTTGAAGTATTTTGCTGCAACTATTGTCACAAACACCAACAGATGATGTGATTAAACAGTTAAGGAGTCCTCCCCCTTTCCTTTCCAATTGTCTATGTCTTCCTTTGTATGTTCAGATATTTGGTAACCCTAGTGTGAAGTGTTACCTGTTACCTGAGCTTTTTAAGTGGGAGGTGCTAAAATCTGGACCTGGCACTGAACTATGAACCTCTTCCAATTGTTAGCCAAATCTGAGGATGGGGATCAGTTGTCATTTGTTGCAGCCTAGTTATTGTTTACTGGGCTGTTGTTGGTCATGGAATGGGATCGGCAACATATGAAAGCAAACTGGCTCACTCTACTGAGGGCACTTCAAACTTTGGCTTTTCCTCTCTATCAATGCTATAGGCAGCTGTTAACTCTCAATAGCAGCTGATTAGTATTAACAGTACTAACTAAGCTTGCTCCAGAACCAAAGTGACCGATTCTTGAAGCTGGCACTGCCTCAAGGTCAATATGTACTAATGACTTTTTAAGTTTATATAAAATTGACTTCAGGGTAGATGGGGGAAGAACTCAAGCTGTTTTGTAGAGAAGGGAAAATAGCATGGAAAATAGTTTTCTTCCTGATCAGAGGTGGGTTCCTGCCGGTTCGGACCGGTTCTTTAGAACCGGTAGCGGGAATTTCCCCCCGCTCACCGAACCGGCAGCGATGGCCAGCTGGACATGCCCCCGAACTGACTCTCTCAAATAACTATTATCCAATAGGCGGTGCCATCTTTTTTTTGCTTCTGCGCATGTGCAGAAGCTGGATTTTCAGCACTGTGCATGCACGCGCGTGCGCGCCCACACGGCGCGGGAGTAAGCGAACCGGCAGCGAGGTAAGTCAGAACCCACCCCTGTTCCTGATGTACTACAAGCACAATGAAGGGTTTCCTTTCCATGTTCTTATGGTAAGAATATTTTGATTCTCCTTGTTAACTTTTACTTAAAAGGAATGGTGACTGTTAGTGCTAGCAGGGTTTGATCAGAAATTCTTCTCTGACTGGGATTTTAGTTTTTGAAAACTGCAAGGGACTCATAATGCTCATCTCTTCTTGGATCCAGATGTGGCAAGCATTGCCCAGATTTCTGCTAACCACTTCAACTTCTGTAGTGAGAATTTCCATGTATTTGCTATGGCTTCTGTAGCTTAGCAGAGGATTAGGGTATCCTGAATATAGAGGCATATAGATTTGTTCACTTCAGACAGGACCATGGAGAATTTTGCTGGTTTTCCTCAGTCCTGCAAGGATTGAAAATATGTCCTCAAAAACACCCACTCTAATCCTATATCGCTGCACACTGGTTGGGAGGATTGATTTTTCACGAACTAGGCATTTTGGGGATAAATTTTCAGCTGGTCCTTTCTTGCAAAGCTCATAAAAGTCTTCCAAGAGGTCTTGGGAGAGGCAGTTTTGTATAGTGGTTAAGGTACTGAAACCAGGAGACAGTGAGTTCTAGTTCCACCTTAAACATGAAGACAGGTGGCTGACCTTGGCCAGTTGCTCTCTCTCTCTCAGCTCTAGAAGCAGGCAAGGGCAAATCACTTTGGAAAATCTTACTGTAGGACTAGCCCAGGGAGTCACCAAGAGTCAACACTGACTTGAAGCTACACAGAAAGAAGGGGTTTTAGAAATTCAAATAACTATTATCCAATTGAAAATATTAGGTAAATTAATTAACAACAGGACTTTGATAGATTTTTTTTAAAACACTGATGTATTTGTGCTATTATTCTTAAATTGCCGTTCAACCCAAGCCCTCAGAGAAGCATACAATTTACAGCTTCAAAATATGAACAGATTTTTAAAAAAAGTTTAATTTGCATCCATCTGAGGTTTAGCATTCCAGCAACCTCTATCTAGGCGGACACTAAGTCTGCTTTCCAAAAAGTGCTCTTATTACCAAAGCATTCTGAATGCAAAATGCTTCCTTTATTCTCTGCTCAGTAGAGCTTCCTGTACAGTACAATGAAGTAGAATTGCTGGCAAAAGAAAGCTGGTGTTTCATGTCCAGTCCTGTGCCTAGTTTCTTTGCTGTCACACGTGCATAACTTGCCACATCTCACTGCATTTCATTAACTGTGTTCCTGGAACTAGAAACAGTTAAGCTTCAGGAACACACTCCTTGGTGTTTCTTTGATGTAATCTATTTATTTACGGCATCTGTTCAAGCACTCTTTGAAAACTCAGTTTCAGAACACAATTCTGCTCCCATATAAAATTCTTGGATGACATAGCAAATAACATTGGACTGTTCTGGTAGGCCACAGACAAAAGAATAAAAACAGCTGTCCATTTCGTATTATCTTCCTGTTGCTCTACATTCTCTTTGAAGACTGGCTATGCATGGTTAATATGAATAAAACCTTTTCCAATGTTGTAGATTGTTTACACTGACTATAAGAGCAAAAGTATATGATAAACATTTTGGAGTACATACATCCTTGTCATGCTCTTGCCTTTTCAGGTAAGCACTTGTTATATTGTTATATAGAGCTTAGAAAAGGAGTAAGAAACAATAAATTAAGGAAAGATAGCAGTAGCAATAGCAATAGCACTTATATACTGCTCCACAGTGCTTTATAATACTCTCTAAACAGTTTACAGAGTCAGCATATTGCCCCCAACAGTCTGGGTCCTCATTTTACTGACCTTGGAAGGATGGAAGGCTGAGTCAACATTGAGCCGGTGAGATTCAAACTGCCAAACTGCTGGCAGTCGGCAATCAGCAGAATTATCCTGCAATACTGCATTCTAACCACTGCGCAACTACGCCAAGATCAAAGGAAGGCAATCACTAACACTATTCACTATTCACTTCTCCATACCATTCCCTGTTTTGAAATCATAGATCACTTTTCTTCCACTACATCCATATACTGCTCTTTGTTCTTTAAACTTTTAATTCTACTTTTTTGAGAATCTCATCAAATCCATCCAGCCATGACTTTCTTAGTCTTCCCCTTCCTTTAGACCCCTTCCGTCTTCCTCAAATATTTTCTAATGATTCAATCCTCCTTTGTTCTCTTCAGGTATTTGGTCACACACTTTTATTTTCTAACCACATTCATTTAACAGTCATTCATTCTTGACCCTATCTCTTCTTGTTTTAAAACATATGTACTTCTTAAGTACCCCTTTCCCACTTCATCTTATTTTCATGTTTCTCCTGAATTCTCAGCTCCCATATAACAAAGTGGGTACTAGGAACTTGACAATTTTCACATATTAGACAGAAATATTCAATCATTCCTTGCAATTTGCCATTTTGGTTCTCAGCCAATTATATATGGTAAGTAAAGGTAAAGGTTCCCCTCGCACATATGTGCTAGTCATTCCCGACTCTAGGGGGCGGTGCTCATCTCTGTTTCAAAGCCGAAGAGCCAGCGCTGTCCAAAGACGTCTCCGTGGTCATGTGGCCGGCATGACTAAATGGCAAAGGCGCATGGAACGCTGTTACCTTTCCACCAAGGTGGTCCCTATTTTTCTACTTGCATTTTTTACGTGCTTTCGAACTGCTAGGTTGGCAGAAGCTGAGACAAGTAATGGGAGCTCACCCCGTTACGCGGCACTAGGGATTCGAACCGCTGAACTGCTGACCTTTCGATCGACAAGCTCAGCATCTTAGCCACTGAGCCACCACGTTATATATGGTAGTCCTACAGATTAAAAGAAAATATTCTGCTGTGCACTTCATCTGTGGACATGGAGGTAGCTCTGCAGGCCCAGTCTAGAACAAAGTCTACTGTACAAAGTCTAGCACAGGGGGATCAGTGGAAGTCCACTGTTGTATGGTAACTGTGTGTATTAGAGCTGAGGTGGCGCAGAGCCGAGGTGGCACAGTGGTTAGTAAGCAGTACTGCAGGCTACTTCGGCTGACTACTGGTTGCCTGCAATTTGGCAGTTCGAATCTCACCAAGCTCAAGGTTGACTCAGCCTTCCATCCTTCCGAGGTTGGTAAAATGAGGACCCAAATTGTTGGGGGCAATATGCTGACTCTGTAAACCGCTTAGAGAGGGCTGTAAAGCACTGTGAAGTGGTAGATAAGTCTAAGTGCTATTGCTATTATTCTGTGATGCACTCATGATTTTCTATAGTTTTTTGGCAATGCCAGTGGACACTTCATAGCACAGGGCTTGCTAGCAGGTTCAGTCAGCTGCTGCATCTTCTAGTTCCCTTGGGTAGATGTCACAGTGGTGTGGGATTTCTTTCACAGCATCTTTGTAGTCCTTGCGTGGTTGACCTCAAGGTCTCTTTCCAGATTCCAGGAAAGTCTATAGGTGCCTTTAGAGCAACGGGTGAAGCATATGGTGGTCATCCATTCTTTTGACATGTCCCATCCATGTCATCTGATCTCTGATAATCAGGAACTCAATGCTGGTGACTCTGCACAATCCAAGATTTAATTAGTTTTTTTTCCTCTGAAGATGTAAGACTTTATATTTCTTCCTGTTAAATTTCATCCTGTTAATCATAAGTTATTTTCAAGTCTGCAGCTATTTTTTAATCTTTTTCTTCTAAAATATTAGCCACTCTTCTTGGGTTTCTGACATCTGCACATTTGATAATCATACCTGCACACCTTTATCCTGGTTGCTAATAAAAATGCTGAACAGTGTAGGACCCTGTACAAAGCCTTGAGGCATTCCACCTGATGTGCTACTCTCCAATCTGATGTGGAGTTACGGTATTTACGAACATGCTTTAAATGCAGCCAATTATGAATCCATGTAATAGTTGTATCATCTAGCATATTTTACCATGTTATTAATGAAGAGATCACAAGAGACTTTGTAAAATGCTTTGCTGAGGTCAAAGTACACTATGTCCATGGCATTTCCCTAATCCCATAAACTAATACTTCTCTCCAAAAAAGGTCAGGTTAGTCTGGCATGAGTTATTTATGACAAACTCACACTGGTGCTTGTTAACTGTTGCATACCTATCTAAATACTCATAGACATCTGTTTAATAATGGACTTTGGCCAATGTAAATGTCCATTTGATGGACAGTAACTTCCTGGGTCGTCTCCTTCTCCTTCTTTCTCCTTCTCCTTCTCCTTCTCCTTCTCCTTCTCCTTCTCCTCCTCCTCCTCCTCCTCCTCCTTCTCCTTCTTCTCCTTTTTCCTTTCATCCCCTCTTTTGGGATATGCCATTTTTCCAGGAGTTCTCAAATACTACCTTTAGTGGTTCTGCAATCACCTCTGCTATAGTATCTAGGATATAATTCATGTAAATTAACTTGAATTCATTAAATGAACTAGGTGTTCTTTTGCCCTCTTCTTCCCTGTTCAGAAGTGTGGCTCCTCTTTCCATTAAAGGCACAACCATGGCCACTAAGAATTCATTTCCTCAGCTACCTTCCTCAGCTGCTATGTATTTTATTTTTTTGTATTGATGATTGTAATTGTTTTTACCATTGTTACCACTCAGAGTCACTTGATGAGATGAGGGCAATACAAACTGAATTAAAAAAATAGATAAATAGATTAATTTCAACTTTTTAGACATGATATGACAATACACTTGTCACAATACATAACTATTGTCACCTCCTATCATTTTGCCTTCTTGCAGATGATCTATATCCTCTTTGCATTTTCTTTTGTTTTTAATATGCATTTTTTGTTGCGTGTGTTTGGGGTGTTTCTTGCAAGCCTCAATTCATTCTGAAGTGTAGCTTTTATGATAATGGTCCTTACAGTTTCCTATGGCTCCCTTGTATCTTTTGCTTATATTCTCTCCTTCCATATTTTATACGTGTCCTTTTTTCCTCAGCATTTTAGTACGCTGTAAAATTTAGAAAGCTGATTGAATCTGAGACCTTCAATGTGCAATTCAGATATATTTTCTCTAAAGTATACAGCTTCCAGATCTTTGAAAATAGGATCTGGAAAGAAAACATCCAAGTAAAATAAATTAGACCTCTTACAAAATTTATCAGAATTTCTGAAGGTTTTTTTCCCCACAACTCCAGAAATTAGTTTTATGTATTATACCTTGACCCTCATAAGTATATTTGCGATGGTTATGCTAATATGAGGTAATTCTTTATAATTGAAAATATGCATTTATTTTGTAAAATTAAGGACCATTTTAGTATTATAATGGTATATATTGTTAGTCTGCATAACCATTCAAGCCTCAAGGCACATACTTTAGATTATAAATGCAGAAGGTCATTGGAAATTTCTACTAGCAATCATGAAAGTGCTATTTTTTATTTCATATTTGTTGCAAACAATGTACCTACTAAGATATATTACCTACTAAGAACTGGAAATATGTTTCCCCGATGAAATATAGAGAGCTGAAAACAAAAACGCTGCACATTTGAAGATAAATTGTGAATATGTTGCAGTCGTTGTTTTAATCTCTATGCAGCACCCTTTTTTCTTTTCTTTTTATAACCTTGTAATCTCTTTTATCGGGGTGGACTTGGGGTGAATGAATGGAGCTGAGAATTTAATGGCTGGATACTCCATGATGCCTACACGGAGTTTGCAGCAGATATTTTCTCTTGTGTACCTGATAGAGAAACATCTGTCACTGCCTAGGATTGAACTCCCAACCTTCCGATTGGGAGGCAGCATGTACCTCTAAGCCACCCCGCCGCTCTATACAGCACCCATATAAATTATTTAAATAAATAAAGATATTTTCTTTTGCCATCCATATGATATACTACAATTTTCTGTACAAGGATATCAAATATTACCATTGGTGATATTGATATGTTAATATGGGAAGAAACATTTGCAGACTCCTAGGTTTAGCTCATTAATTAGAATTAGGATGAACAGCATGATACAAGTGGTGATTTATTAAACATAGAATAAGTTGGAGGGTGAATAAGAGTATCTCATTCATTAACCTCAAAGTGCAATAAAATGCAATATACATAATTCAAATCTGCACAGTGCTCTTAATAATAGTAGAAAATAGATTATAAATACAAACAACCTAGATAGAAGGAGTATGTATCAAAGGGTTTTGTCTTATCAAAATAAAATTTGGGATTTAAAGCATAGTAACTACTTAGCAGGAAATGGAAAAATATTTACATATACCATGATGCATCAAAGAGCATAATGTGTCTCATTTTACAGAAAGGTTGCAGATGTCTTTTACGTATGAATTTCTCCTTCCCATACACAAGACTGCTTTTCTAAATTACAGCAATCCATTTTACTACATCCTTCACGAAATGAATGTATGTTTGCATCAGTATCATGAACCAAATATTTGAGCCAAATGGACTGACAAATGTAGAGCAATCAAGATATTGAACTACTTTGAATTCCCTGGGGTTTGATTACAGCCTGGTTCTTCTATGGATTACCAGATGGTTTCCAGTGGGTATCTAATCCTTTAGGAGATATCAAAAGTGACAGAACATGGTTTTGGCTACATCAGATTCATTTCTTGCCTAGGCTTTTTTTCAGTTAAACATACAACAAAATATTAGATCCTTCAGTTCTGATGTAGTTGTGTGACATTTGTGAGTATCGGAGGATTAGGATTAATTACAGATGTTTCCTGTTGTAGCAGGTGGATAGCAGCAATATTCATGTATTCATCGGGTATTGGATAATATCTCAGAGAAGCACTTCTCTCTTTGCTGAATATAGAGGTGTGAAGGGAACCGCAAACCATGGAAGATAGGGTATGAACTGGATGGTGACTAGCAAAATCTGCCTCCTACATACTGTATATTTAAAAGCTTCATAAAAGTTAAGTAACATTTTTTGCAATCTTTTTTCCAATGGAAAAAGAGGTACAACTGAGATATTGTTTAGAAGTCATGGAGGAATTCAATAACAGAACTTTTGAGATTTGGTTTTACATTCGGTTGTGTATGAATGGCCTTAAGCTTTTTTAAGAGCATCACTTATAGCTTTACAGCTTCTGCATTGCTGAAATTCATGACTTCCAAAAATAAATGGTCATATCCTTCCTTTCTTCTAGACCAATTTAGTCAAATAAAGACCAAGGTCTATGGGCACCACCTGTAAGATTCAAGAAAGCCAATGTGGTTTTAGTACATTCATTCTCCCATGTATTTCATATTCACAGGTGGAACTAATGCAGACACCAACTGAATGCTTCATCATGCATGATATGAAGAGACACGATGCAGTTCAGTTGAACTAAAGCTGAGCAGAACTGGTTATATAATCTGACCAGATGGGAGATTGCCATGGACAGATGATTCTGCAATGTGTAAGGAATATATACTTTTTAAAAGTTTCCTTTTGTGATTCTGTCATGGCATTCCATTTTTGTGTTTATTTGTGAGTGTTTTGTAACAACAAGGAATTGCTGCTCCTTATGGATTGATGAGAAACTGGCATTGGACTTACATTCCTTTCAGTATCACATCACACTGTTGCTGTGGTTACACTTGTGATGCCACAAACAAAGGATTAAGAGAATAACATAGTATTCCCTCCCTGTTCAACAAAGGTTCTGCTTCCTTATAGTATATCAAGATGGACAAGTGGCCTGATTCTTGAAAAAATAACTTTCGGTGATTGGCAATTCTATTATCTTTTAGTTCTGATTAATTCTGCCTTATCTAAAATGGTCAATGTGGTTTTGTGAAATGCTGTTTTCAGATTCCTATTATTTTAGGGACATTCGTAGATTTGTAATGTTAAAATAAAGGGGCAGTACTAGATAGTAAAAATAAATTGGAATATTCAGATATATGATGGATCTACATTGTCATACATATTCTAATGAAAACTTCAAGGGGAAACACACGCGCCTATGTTGTGGTGACAGCAATAGACAGGAGAATCTGTTTTATATGAGCTGAAAGAATCACAAACCTGTACATTAATGTGGAAACACAATCACATAACTAAACTGGACTTGTTTCAAAGCTTACAGTCCTTTTCTTAATTTATGCAGAATGTTAATGTACATTGGCTAAGAGTGCATGACTTCCATCACGTGAGAATTAACATCCTATATTGCAGATTACCTGGCAGTATGTTATGTGTAAATCATCCAGGGGTCAAACATGGCAAGTTTATCTCATCTGTTAATATTAACTGCATTGGCCACATATGTACCAAAGCTCAGCAAAGAACATGCTTGACCTAGTTTGGAAATGCCACTGGTACAAAAGACTACAGCAATAACTCACTGCTTTGGTATAAAACAGGAGTACATTATTAATACTTTTGTAGACTTACCCTTGGCCTTTCTATGACATGTCAGGATTCACACTCACATTCAGGGTCAATCTGGATAACATTAAAATTTGATTTTTCAATATGTTAAAAATTACACTAATTGAATATGACTCATAACATAGCAGGAAAAGACACAGGGGGTTTCCTCCCATATCCCCATTCACTGTGCTACAAGAAATACAAAGCTGATTTTATGGGAGTTCTGTTTTGATGTTTCTGTCAGCAATTTATCAGCCTCCCTGTTTTCTTCAAGGATAACCCTACATAAACTAAATTCAAGTAATCTGAATAAGATCATATTAAAGGTTACTACTGTGGAAAAGCTATTGCTGTATAATTGTAACTGGCCAACCAGCTGACAAAAGTGATAAAAAGCACTCCAAGATATAAGGCTTCCAATGTCAAGACGAACATAGTTCCAAGGTACATACTGACCCCTTCAAGTTGATCCAAGTAGACAACCAAGTAGATCCAAGTAGACAACCAAAACTGAGTATCTTGGGGTATTTGAGCCTTCTGATGACAAAGGTATTCCACTGCTCCAGACAGACCCAATGCACAATCTAGGGGTCCCCTAGGACTCATGGCTCCAACTAGAAGAGCAGGTGTCAGCTGTGGGCAGGAGGATCTTTGCACACCTTATAGTTATGTGCCAGTTGCACCCTTCCCTGAATTGGGAGGCTTTGCTCACAGTCATTCATGCCCTCATAAACTTGTCTGTATTATTGCAAGGCAGTCTACATGGGGCTGCCTTGAAGCATATTCAGAAGTTTCAACAGAATATGGTTGCACGAGTAGTAAATGGTGTTGGCTATTAAAGTTACATAACACTATTACTACATGAGCTGCATTGGCTGCCAGTGTACTTCTGGGTGTAATTCAAAGTACTGGTTTTCACCTTTAAAGGTCTTCATTGCTTGGGGATGGATTACCTAAGGGACCATCTTCATTACCTAAGGGACCTGTGGCTGACCGTGGACTAGAAGCTGGATTTTATCATTTCTAGTTTACCAGCTTAACTGCCACACCACAGTGTTATGATTCATTCTATTCCTTAACCATGGATTCACCTATCCATTGACTATCCGTCCTCCCTGAGTTTAGTTTTAAAGTTTATTATCCTTTATCTTACTCTTTATGACATGTAGTAGATAAACCTGTATGGCCGCAGCTGACTCTGATGACAGGAAGACATCCTCAAACTCATGGTAAGTACACAGAAACAAAAATTGTGCAACACCCCTCAATTTAACAGTTACAGCACTGAACCCAGTTCCACAATGCTGTTTCCTGAAACCTGCCTTGTAGATAAGAGTAGAATCACTGTACATCTATGCATGACATTCCCACCCCACTGTCAGTTCAGTTAGGTATAAAATGCATCAGAAGGATCAGTATATATTCTTTCATCTTTCTTGGAACATGTCCTCTGTCACGTTTCTCAACCAATATATAGTTATAATTCCAATATTTGTGTCAGAAATACAATAAGTTGCCAGTTTCAATGTCGCAAGTTTCTTAAACACCCTGACAAACCTTCTGTGATGTCAAAACAGAGACCATGAGTTAAAAGATTTTCAGCTGGATAAATTGGGATATTGTGAAGTATGTATCAGGCAATTTGATTATTACTGATGGGTCAGTAATGTTAAATTTATGTTACCAATCATTTTACATGCAAGGCTAATAAAAGCTCACTATAGTAGAAGAACCAATCTGAGATAATGATATTTCAGCATTATTTAATAAAAACCTAGGATATATCTTGTAATCAAAAACAGTGCAGCTCAGGCAAAGGAGAATGTAAGATTAGATGGAAAGTCCAGAAATACTCATGGCCTGCTAATATAAAGAGGATAAGAAGACTCCAGGTGATTAAGATCAAAGGCTGATTTAGTCCTATATCACAGTTTAATGGTTGTCAATAGCAAACCCATAAGCAAACTTTTATCTACATCAGACATCAGATTCAAAGGCATGAAAAATGTATTTTGGAGACAGCATCTGGGCATGCATGAAGAAGCTGTTAGCAATACCCTATACCAAAAGATTCTTTTCTCAGGATTGCACTTGTAGCTGTGAAAGGCAATTTTGCAATTCCAGGAAGAATGCTTTAAAATATTTTAAGGAGTTGCCAAAAGATGCTACATGAGCAGCCTCCTGGTATTCTTAAGCACATTTCTTTTAATCTGAAGGGTACAACCTTCTATCTTGTAATTTCTATTTAAGCATGTAATCCTTTTTGCTAAATCTTATATACAATAAATATTAAGAGAATGATTATGATGTGGGATATATGACTGAAGTGAATTAGTTCTGTGCCAGCAGACATTATATTATTATGCATTACTTTGCACTATATCCTTTGGCATGTTATATTTGGTTGATCCTGCTGAATAGAGATTCATTACAAGGTGACTAAGTGTTTTAAACATTTATAAGATTTTTAAAAAAGGAACTTCATGACTCTTAGACAAAGTGGGTTGTCTTTTGCCTCATTAGCTAAGAATCAGGGGCAAGTATATTGGTTGAATGCCTGCAGTGTTACAAGCTATGTTCTAACCATTTACTTCACTGTACATTACTCTTATATTTTTATGCATTTTAAAAACTTTATGTATTTTTCTATACTAAAAGCATTTTGCCACAGGGAAATCATTTTTAAACCCAACTATTTTTTATTTGTGCCTATAAACTGGCCAGTTTGGAGGGATACAATCTGTCTTTGACAACTGAAGCAAATGACTGGAAGAGATGTCGGTTTTTTCCCCCCCACAATTTGGAAGTCCATATTTGGTCCCAGGCCCATCTAGTTCATAGGAAAATTTGGATAAACTTTTCACCTCAATGCTCACTCAGCATCTTAGAAAATCCCTCTTTCCTATGCCAACTTTAACATCTGTTTAAACTTTTGAACCCAATGCCAGCTCAGCATCTACAAAACATATACAATACCCTGTAAATTAGCATTAGGGACTTTCTCTTTGAGGGCTTTAGTGACTTGTTATTCATGCATAGACAAAAAAACCCACTAGGTTTAAAAAAACACTGGGAAACACACAACCAATTCCATTTCTTAAATTGCAACCACAGGTGAGCGTTGCTTGTCTGTTTTAAGCATTACATATTTTTAAATTTATAGAAGCTTTGTCATTGTTGCTTGCCCCAAAATCACTGTTATTAATGTCATATGTTTAGTGTGTAATAAGTTGCAGTTTTGAGCAAAATAACATATTGGCAACTCAAAAAAAGGCATTCAAACCTTACAGAAGGACAACCTGTTCAAAAGAGACCTGGACATGACCTGGGAGTTGCACAGCCCATGACTGGATTTCAGGCATAACACTCTACTAGATTCTTTTGCCAAACATTAAAATAGCTCACACAATGTTTTTGTGAATAAAGCTTGTGATATGAGTCAGTCTGTCAGCGTCCATGACTATTTCTAATGAACGATTCAGCCAAACAATGTTAGGAAAACTTCAGAGGAAACACTATGGACCTGTTTTCATGACATGAAAGACCCACTCATCACCTTCCTCAGTCCATTAACTTACCATCATGTAGTAGCAGCAGCACATGATTCAGGATAGCATTTATAAGTGTTATGGTGCAGGGGTGAAATGCTACCGGTTTGGGCTGGTTCGCCCAAAATGGTAGTAAAAAATGCTACTGGTTCGCAGAACCGGTAGTAAAAAATACTAAAAAAAGTTTTTTAAAAAAAAAGTTCCGACGATCGCACATCGCACAGCTGATCTTTGGAACTTCCCCCCCCCGAAGCCTGCTAGGCCAAAAACAGGGGTGGGGGGCTCCGTTTTTGCTCCCAGCAGGCTTCCCTGAAGCCTGCTAGGCCAAAAAAAAAGAAGAAAAGAAAAGAAAAGAAAAGAAAAGAAAAGAAAAGAAAAGAAAAGAAAAGAAAAGAAAAGAAAGACAAACAGAAAGAAGGAGGGAGGGAGGGAAAGAAAAAGGAGAGGAAGGAAGGACTACAAACCTGGCACTAGATGCAGCTTCAGAGGATAATCCAGGGCTGGAAGGGACCTGGAGATCATCTAGTCCAACCCTGCTCCAGCAGGACATTGTTAAAGTGAGTTTCTGTCTTTTGATCCCCCAGTCACATGACTACATAGCCACGCCCACCCAGTCACATGACCCACCAAGCCACGCTCACCAAGCCACGCCCACAGAACCAGTAGGAAAAAAAATAGATTTCACCACTGTTATGGTGGCCATTTTTAGTACAGGTGTCACAAAGGAATCTGTCACTTCATGCCTCACTTCTTTTTTCTTGTCAGTTGGAATGAAAAAACAAAGTTAGTGGCAAAACAGGATTGGCATCATAGCCAACTCGGGGGAGGGGCTCTTATCTATTCCCTCTCTTTTTCTGCTTATTTTTTTTTAACTACACACTCTTGGGCACAGAACAAAAAAAAACAATTGCAAAAAAAAAAAGACTAAACAACTAAAGAGACCCCATTATCATGGATCCTTTTTAGAACCTCAGCTTGATAATTAATCCAAGGGTCAACAGTTCCCATAATATGACTGGGGGTCTGATCCTATGCAAAACTGGGTTAACTTAGGGTTAAATCTAACCATTTCTGATGTATTTGTTCATGTCAAATTAATCTTGCCTTGAAATTTTGATGAAACACAATTCCTCTTTATCCACTTGTATATCTATGTAGGTCTATATGCTTGTTAAACATTTTCCCTTTAATGCATTTTTTTCAGTATCAATTTTAAGAGCGCACTGGCAGATTTAGAGACAGAAGCAAGATTAATTTCCTGATGATTAAAGCAACATCACTATCCTCCTATTCATGTTCCTCAACAATTGATATTATTGCCACCATGATTAATAAGTACTGAGACTCATAACCATTGATAAATTGGGTTACTCTGATAAGATTGTGTAGGTTGGTGGGTATCCTATCTTTTGTGATAGTGAATTATCCCAAATGTAAAAGTAATTCTTTCCTGAACCATCCATCTTTGTCTTAACTGGATGATTTGCTATTATTTTAGCAGGAAAAATTATGAAGTTTTCTATTAATACCCCATACTTCCCCCCCCCACACCCCTAAATTGGAAATTATAACATTTTTATTGAAAAAAACCTTGATCTAATCATTTGATCATTCTGGTTGTCATCTTTACTATTTTTCCCCCCAAATCTACATGATGAATTGAGAATTTGTGACTATAAATCTGCATTATATTCCAGGTGTGATGGCAATAAAGCCATTTAAAAATTGGCAATTTTGTTTTCAATGCAATTACTTATGATGTCCAAAATGAAACTTGCTGTTTTCACATTCATGTTCAGTCACCTTTTTACTAAATTAACTATCAAAATTTGAAGATCTGAAAACCGGTTCAGCTATGTCTCCAGTGGCAGTACTTCTATACAGTATTAAGTGTCTGTAAAGCATTTGGGGCTGCAATGGAATGGGAACATTTATTGTTGGAGACAAATTGCTAAAATCTATTGCTAAAAGTCTAGTTTCCATAACAGGTTCATGAACTCCTTGAAATAATCTGAGCTTTATGGGATCAAAACCAGATGAGGTTCAGAAAGTACTAAAGGAACATACTGTCCATAAGATCAAGACCTTGAATTATGTTCCAGTCTCATGATTTTATCCTGCTGAGAAATCCAAAGACTGACTTTTTAATGGCATTTAATTGTGTTGACTTCTGTTCCTTACAGAAATGTCACAAAAGAAAGAAAAAATGTTTCTGAAATGTTGGAACCCTGAGAGAGGTCAGTGTTCTTTCCTAATTACATGACATTTGAGAGGAAGGGGAACAGGGGTCTTTTCAAACATTTATCCAGCTGCTGAATTTGATTCTTTAATTTTCACCAACAATGATCTCTTTAGTATTAGACTACAGAATTCTCAATTATTGATTAGGAGTCATAGATGACTAGTCACTTCTGAATCTCAAGACTATGAATACTATTTTTATATCATCATTAACAATATTTAAATGTATTTTCATGAAGAGATTTAACAAACATTCATTTACCAATTTAAAATATGGGAGCAGATTAAATTTTATTTCAGCTCATCTATAGAACTGAGATTGCTTTGATTGCACTGTTGGATTAACTGTGTTAAGACCCTGAAGGAAAAGAGGGAATTAAATAATTATTTTTGATCTCTTGGCATCGTTTAATAATATTATCAATGGTAAAAGAAAATGGAAAAATCATCAATGGTGGGTTTTTTTGTCCAAAACTGGTTTCATTATTTTGATTAATGAAACAGATTCTTGATTAATGAAATGAATTCTTCAAATTAATAGGTTCTTATTTTTAACTCACATTTTAAAATATGGAGACCTTTTACAAGTATGGAATTTTATAGTTATGATTCTTAAAGGCTGGAGTTTTTCTTAAATGGTTACTGAACAGCTATAGTTCCTCTTGAATTTCAGTGCCTCTCCTAATCATTAGAAAAAAAGTGCATAAAAGAAGGAAAGAAATCATAAAGGATTCTTTTTGCTATTTTTGGAACACTATGTAGGACAACCTATATAGGATGATAATCCATTGCACAGTTATGATACCTTTTCTAGCTTGGTGTTTTTCAGAAATGTTGAAATTTATAGCCAGGGTGTCAAAACATGAGAGCTGTCGAGATGTCAACTGTCAACATTTATAGCAAACATGAGCCTTAGAATTCTGTGATTTTTAGTTCAGCACATCTAGTGGATGTTATGTTGAAGAAAGTTGACCAGAACCCAAAACTTTTCTCAACTGATGATAATAAGAGCCAATATCTGCAAAAGTCTAGATTGGGAATGCTATATTATGGAGAAAACCCACCGAGTGCCTGTTTCAATTTAATGAACATATAAAGAAATGATTTGGTTGAGTCATTTCCATATTGTGAAAGTAGTTTTGTTTTCAATACATAAAAACAGTAGACATAATGCATTTTTTCAAAAGCAATTCAGTAAGTACATCTTAAATGTTTCATTTATATGCTGATGAATTTAAGGCTACATACTTCAGATTTCAATGGATTATTTGAATGTCAGAAAACAAAAAAAATGTAAGATATCAGTAGAGTGGTAAAACACATATTTGATTATGTTCTCCTGGAGAATGCAAAAGGAATAAGTTGCAGAAATCTTATTCTGCCTTTGAAACATTTTAATTTGCCTCAATCAAACCATCATGACCATCAATCAAACCAGCATGAATAAGGAAATGCAAATTTAAATACTTGAATTATCTTGTTGCATGAAAAATACCTATAAATCCATCTCAATCCAAATCAGTCCAAATGGTTATGATATGCCTTGGTGGTCATCTGCATGATAAACCAAAAGAACAAGAAAATATATCTCTATTGGTTCTATTGGACATTTCATCAATTTTATATCATTATCAATTATATCCTGGATTGTGAGTTTCGACACAATAAATTTGATGCTTTGAGCCTTCCTGGTAGGAAGGTAGGACATCTTCAGGTGGTGGTGATGGGAAGGTAACATTTAATGCTTCAACCATTGATATCACATAGAAGTTTATTTTTTCTTCAAATTTTTGAGCATTTTCATAAAACTGCTTGAATAGTCCGGGGCTGTGGTACTCCGTTGTTAGTAGCATGCAAATCCTGCTCACTTATATTTCGCTTTTCTATCTCAGTTAAAGAAATTTTAAATTTCTGGACAAGCATTTGTTTTTGGAAAGTGAAGAGACTAAGCTTAATCCAGACAACAAAAGTATTGCCAAGTCAGTACTACAAAAGATTAGAGTGGGAAGATATATTCTAGTTGTCTTCTCATCTTGATTTTTTGCTAGATCTTGTTTAAGTCTGACTATCCAGATCTTAGCAACACATAAGGTTACTTAATTATCTAATAGGTGGTTACATTGAATTATTGTTACCTTATAAATCTAGCTAGGGTTACTGTCACAGGTTCTTTTTTCAAACTGTACTCAATTTGACTGACGCAGACTCTCAAAATCCACAAAAGCACTAGACTCTGGACACCTGAATTTGTATACCTTCCTATAAGGGTTGAAGTGGTGTTTTATTTTGAAAAGAAAAAAAAAACAAGATACAAAAATGAAATATATAAACATACATGAATATTTTCTATTGCTTTTATCTCATCCTATACCATAGTCCTCGACTTACAACATTCATTTAATGACTGAAGTTACAACAGCACTGAAAAAAAGAGACTTATGACCTATTTTCATACTTATCACCATTGCAGCATCCCCATGGTCATGTAATCAAAATTCTGGTGCTTGACAACTGGAATGTATTTATGACAGTTGCACTGTCCCAGGGTCATGTGATCAACATTTGTAATCTTCTCAGCTGGCTTTCGACAAGCAAAGTCAATGGGGGAAGCTAGATTTACTTACTGACCACATGATTCACTTAAAAACTGCAGTGATTCACTTAACAAATATGGCAAAAAATGTCATAAAATGAGGTACAACTTATTTAACAATTGTTTTGCTCAGCAAAAGAAATGTTGGGCTCCATTGTGGTTGTAAACCAAGGACCATCTGTACTTTATTACTATTGCTTCTACATAACTACAATTTTCTTTACACTATGCTCTACTATTCTAGAGTATTACTTTTATACTGTTACTATTGCTCCATAGAGACATACTGGTCTGTCTTTAATTCCTTTCTCTCTGTGATTCAGATTACAGATTAACAGAGTTGGAAGGGACCTTGTAGGTCATCTAGTCCAACCCCCTGCTCAAGCAGGAGACCCTACACCATTTCTGACAAATGGCAGTCCAATCTCTTCTTGAAAGTCTCAAGTGATGGAGCTCCCACAACTTCCGAAGGCAAGCTGTTCCATTGGTTGATTGTTCTCACTGTCAGAAAGTTCCTCCTTATTTCTAGGTTGAATCTCTACTTGATCAGTTTCCATCCATTATTCCTTGTCTGTCCTTCAGGTGCTTTGGAGAACAGGTTGTCCCCCACCCCTCTGTGGCAGCCCCTCAAATATTGGAACACTGCTATGATGTCTCCCCTGGTCCTTCTCTTCACTAGACAATCCATGCCCAGTTCCTGCAACCGCTCTTCGTATGTTTTAGTCTCCAGTCTCCTGATCATCCTGGTTGCTCTCCTCTGCACTTTTTCTAGAGTCACAATATCTTTTTTTATAGTGTGGTG
>QLTV01003402.1:785170-800050 GCA_003457575.1 Thermophis baileyi
CTGCAGTCTCCCCATTCCCTCCCCACTCTGTGGCCAGCCAGAGGTGGTATCTTCCAGTTCTCCGAACTACTCAAAATTTCCGCTACCGGTTCTCCGAACTGCTCAAAATTTCCGCTACCAGTTCTCCACAACCTGTCAGAACCTGCTGGATTTCACCCCTGTCCCACTCCCCCCACGCTCCCCTCAAGGTCAAACACAACCCTGATGCGGCCCTCAATGAAATCAAGTTTGACACCCCTGATCTAGGGTGTTGGCTATTCTTGCCAGCTTAGTATCATCTGCAAATTTGATAAATTCACCTTCTATTCCCTCATCTACGTCATTTATGAAGATATTGAAGAGAACTGGGCCTAAGATAGAGCCTTGTGGTACCCCACTGGTTACTTCTCTCCATGTGGACTTAGACCCATTAAGGACTACTCGTTGAGTATGGTTTGTCAGCCAGTTGTGGATCCATCTGGTGGTGAGGTTGTCTATCCCACTTTTCTCTAGCTTGCGAAGAAGTAGGTGTTCTGCCCCAGTGATGAGCCACCAATAATACGCACACACAAACTGCAAAACACTGTTCTTTTACTAATAAATGTCTCCTAATAACTTCTTAGGAGCAACATAATAGTTTGAAAACAAAATAAAGGCAAAATAGTCTTTTTCAAAACTCCGCTGGTAAATGTCTAATTTTAACAGCTGGCCGGAGTCCAAGAGATAATATGAGCAGGTCTGACTGTATTTGGCAATACTCCCAGAGTTAGAAATGAAGAAAACAAGACTCGTACTGGAACAACTAAACGAACAGACTGGAGTCACAAAGATCAAGAGTACTATTAAACGTTGTTTCCTGCAACAAGGCTCAGCGTGGTCAGGGCTTAAATAGTCTAAGGGTGTGGCCACTTAGCCTGCAGCTCTACTCTCGAGGATACCTCCTCCTGAGTAGCCACTCTTGTCTTCTAGCAGCCCTGCGTGCCCGAGCATTGAGAAGAAGAGGCTCCTCCTCTTCTTCTTCGGCCCTGATGGGCTCCTCAGGAGGTACAGAAGGCCCTGCTTGACTCTCAGCCTCCTCGCTCTCTGACTCTGGCGCCAGGTGCACGGGCCGATGGTACCGTGCCACAACCGCCTCATCGTCCTCGGGATCCATGATCACCGGCGCTGGCAGGCCACAACAGTAGGTTATGGTCTACTTTGTCGAATGCCTTGCTGAAGTCTAGGTATATTATGTCCACAGTATTTTGCTAGTCTACTAATTTAGTCAGGGTGTTGAAGAATGAAATGAGATTGGTTTGGCATGATCTGTTTTTAACAAACCTGTGCTGGCTGCTAGTTATTACTTTACTAGGTGTTGTTTCTAGGTGTTGACAGATCTGGTTTTTTATTATCTTTTCCAGTATCTTCCCAGGTATTGATATTAGGCTGATTGGTCTGTAGTTTCCTGGGTCGTTTTTTTTCTCCTTTTTTGAAGATGGGAATCCCTTCAGCTCTTTTCCAGTCCTCTGGTAGTTCCCCGGTGTTCCAGGATTTTTGAAAGATGTGGTGCAGTGGTTCTGAGATGACATCTGCCCGCTCCTTTAGTACTCTGGGGTGCAATCCATCGGGTCCTGGTGATTTGTATTCATCGAGTTCAGACAGGTGTTCACTTACTGTTTTTTTTGCTTTTTTTAACTTTAGTTTCCAGTCTGTTTTTTGCAGTTTTATTTCTGGTAGGTTGAGCTATAGTTTCTTTTTGCATGAAGACTGATGCAAAGAATGAGTTAAGCAGCTCTGCTTTCTCTCTGTTGCCTGTTACTTCCTTGCCGTCTTCTCTCTTTAGTTTCCTTGATTTTTTTCTTGTTATTTATATGTTGGAAGAAACTTTTTAAATTATCTTTGACTTTTATTGCAAGTCTTTGTTCATTCTGGACCTTTGCTTTCCTGACTTCGTCATTACAGATTTTGGCTATCTGCTGATATTCTGCCTTAGTTATGTGTCCCTCTTTCCATTTTTTGTACTTGTCCTTTTTTTCATTCAATTTGTCAGAGAGATCTTTGTGCAGCCATGCTGGTTTCTTCTTGGATTTCTTGTTTTTCTTTCTCATCGGTATTGTGCTGGTCTGGGCTTTTATGATCATATTTTTCAGAGTTTCCTAAGATTCTTGAGTTGTTTTTCCCTTTAGGACTTTCATCCAAGGAATCTTTCCCAAGTTCTCTCTGAGTTTATCAAAATTGGCTCTTTTAAAATAGACTTTGGTATCGTGTTCTATTGTTTGTGTTTGCATTATGTTGAATTCTAGTATCACCCAAGGTTCCTGCAGTTTCAACTCTCTCTATTGCTTCTTCTCTGTTTGTAAGTATTAAGTCCAGTATGGCTGTCCCTCTAGTTCCCTCCTCTACCTTTTGGACAACAAAGTTGTCAGCTAGGTTGGTTAGGAACCTTTTTGATTTCTCACTTGGTGCAGAACTAGTCTTCCAATTGATGTCAGGGTAATTGGAGTCCCCCATTACTATTGTAGTGTGTTTCCTACCTATATAACTCTGTAGCAATATAGTGGTCCTTTACATACAGCGCAACTCCACCTCCTCTTTTTTATGGTCTGGTTTTTTTGAAGAGTTTGTATCCTTCTATCAGTGTGTTCCAGTCGTGGGTTTCGTCCCGCCAAGTTTCTGTTATTCCAACTATGTCGTATCTACCTTCGTGTATTAATATTTCAAGTTCTCCCTGTTTATTCCCCAGTCTTTGTGCGTTTGTGTATAGGCACTTGAGATTTTTGTGCCTGACTCTGGGTGTGCTTCCTGTGTCTCCTATTTGGCGTTTCCTTCTACTTTTTCCCTTCTTTATTAATGGGCAGCATGTAAAGCACTTGCACCTTCTACATTGTGCTCAGCTTTGTGGTTCTTCTTCTTTTTCCTAAGGATCATTCAGTCTCTGTGAGGGAAACCACCATCTTTTACTTAGCTGTTCTCTGTTGCTGGCTGCACAGCTTCCAAACTCCATCTCCTCTCATACTTTTTTTTTCAAGGTTGCAGCTTTTATAGCGAACTCTGCTGTGCTGGTGAGACGGTTAACATAGGATGGAAGGAAGGCAGCACAGGTGCCAGCAATTTTCTTTGCAGCCTGCTTTTCCACACAGACACATGCTTAAGTTGCTTCTTATTTTAATCATCATAATCCAATTCTAGAAAGGGATGCCTTTGAAATGCATTCAGAAACTTTCTCCAATTCAGAATGGTGCAAGCATAGTACTGTTCATTATATAAGACACGTGACCTCCATATTTCATAAATTACAAACTGGCTCTCAACTGCAGTTTGTTTCTGAACACAATTCAAAGTGATGGTTTTGACTAAAAAGTCCTAAACAAATATCTATCTGTAGCATTCTTGACTTTTTTTGGACTGACTTTTCCCCCTTAAGCCCTTTGAATAATCAAGCTGCCCTGAATTTTTTTTTAAAAAAAAATTATTTATAGCTAGGATTAAAATGTTATAGAAAGATCTAACATGATATCTTTGCCTGGAATCATATGCTCTCTTTTCATTTGACTGATTATTGACTAAAAATATTACTACTTTTTAAACAGGGCTTTATTATATATCCATTGTCTTTATTGTTGCTAGCTGCCTTGGGAATTTATATAAATTGAAAGAACAAGCCACAGAGTCTTGACCTCACAAGATCAATGTGAATGGATTTAACAGATGGAATACTGAGACTGGCAAATTATATAACAGAAGCTAGACTATTTAACATAAATACAGTATGTTGGAACCATCCACAGGTATTGGTGTTCTGTTCTGTTCCCTGGCTATAAACAATACATTTGAGGAGCATAACTACTGTAAATGATGGCTACTTATTCAATATGCAGAAGGCTCCCATTTCTGTTCTTGCATTTTGAAATTTATTATTATCTGCAAGTCAAATCAGATCTATGAGAGACTGAATGTTATGAGTTCCATCATCTAGGGAACTACATTTGGTAGGTTGCAGGCCTTTTCTGCTGTGCCCCCCCCTTCTGATGTGAGGTTGGTCTCGTTGCTTCTAGGTTTCCAAAGATCTCTCAATACCTACTTATGCCAGCAGGCATCGGGACCTGAGGAGCAGATGAACTAGTGAGATGGTTCCATTACCATTAACATCCCTATATATATGAATTATAAGCATATGAATTAGGTAAATAAATTTCAGGAAATAGACTCAGGAACAACTTTAGTTAATGTCTAGGATAGCTATGGCTGTTCAGAGAAAACCAGGGGTGGGTTCTAACTTACCTCGCTGCCGGTTCGCTTCTTCCCATGCTGTGTGGGTGCGCCTCATGGGCGCGCACACACTTTGCGCGCACGCGCATGCGCAGTACCAAAAAATCTGGGAAAAAGCCCCCCCCCTAAAAAAGCCAAAAACAAGATGGCGACGTATGTGCAGTGCCAGAAACTCAGCTTCTGCACATGCGCAGAAGAAAAAAAAACCTGGAAAAAATTCAAAAAAATAAAAATAAAAAATAAAAAAAATCCCCAAAAAAAGATGGCGGCACCCACAGACTGGCACCGACTGAACCAGATCCGTGATGTCACTATGATGTCACCAGTGGGTCGCTACCGGTTCAGGTGAACCGGTCCGAACCAGGAGGAACCCACCTCTGGAGAAAACCATACTAGGATCATTGTTATCTATGGCCTTAGTAGAAAAACTTTGAATATCTGTGACTGTAATACAGATTGGTAGTGGAGAACCTCTCTATGATTCAAGTTCACCTCTCAAAATCTTCATGCACACTTTCAAACCTTGGAATTCAGATAACATCCCTCTTTAGGAAAGGAGTCCAAACAAGCATATCTGACAAAAGTTTCAGTCTCTATCTGAATATATCAACAACAGGGAACCTATAACTTCCTTTGATTTTACTGGCAACTTTCCTTATTATAGTGTTTCCCTTAACTTTTAGCCAGAATTTGCTTTTCTGTAACTTAAATCCATTAAAATGAATCCTGATCTCTAGGGTAACACAAAATAGGTCAAGTTTTTCTTTTGTCTGACAATCCTGAATTGCTCTCATACTTCACTTCAGGATTTAATTTTCAGGCTCCTTTAATCTATTTTTGAATGTCTGAAAAGGATTATTTTTTATTTAAAACAGGTTCACATATGTCACTAGAAACTGCAAACAGACGTTTTGCCAAACATGTTTTGGTTGACAGAAAGAGAGGGAGAGAGGAAAATTGACCTTTTGATCTATCATTTGTAAGGAATTTTTGAATGGGCTTGCTCTTTTACATCTGTTCTTTTACTTCTGTGTATGCCATTTTATTGTAAATACTATGTCCCACTTGGACATAATCTTTACAGGCTAAGTGGAATATTTGGAATAAGTGATGCAGTTTTTAAAATAATTTTTCATATTTTTCATCATTCAGTCCAAAAACATTAAAGATGTACTTTCATCTGTCAGGCTAATTATGCCACTCCTGAAATATTTCTGTGCCCACGCACATCTTTGATTCTCATGACTTCCTTATTGTTCAGTCATTTAAATCAAAGATGTCTTTGCCATTCAGGAATGGCACATGATATTCTAGTGTAGAAATAGTACATTCCAGCATTTTTTTAAAAATCAACCTTGGAGGCTAAGTCGAATAAACCATTTATAGTATACGGTATGGTATGGTATGGTATGGTATGGTATGGTATGGTATGGTATACAGTAGTGTATAGTATAGTATAGTATAGTATAGTATAGTATAGTATAGTATAGTATAGTATAGTATAGTATAGTATAGTATAGTATAGTATAGTATAGTATAGTATAGTGCAGATGGTAAGGAACCAGATTAGAAACAGGGAGACTATGAGTTCTAGTTCTACTTTAGGCACAAAGCCAGATGGGTGACCTTGAGCCAATCTCTTTTTCTCAGCCCTAGGAAGAAATCAATGTCAAACCACTTCTGAAAAATCTTGCTGAGAAAACTGCAGGGAGTAATGCATGGTGACACCATATGTCAACATTCACTTGCCCTGATGCTACAATAATAAATTTTGTAGCAAGGAAGGACTGTTGATTCAGTTTCATGGAAAACAACTAGCAATTTAAGCCTTTTTTGAAGGGAAGGGAAGCTTTGAAATTCTGTGGGCACAGATTGTGGAAACAAGGATAACATATTTCATCCAGCTTGGGATAAACCAAAAAGGTGCCTACTGGGAGAGGTAACAGTTGAAAGGAGTCAACTGGAAAGAGTGAGACGAGAAAATGATTTGATGGACCATCGTTGTATCAAATCAAGGTGTTTTTGGTTTACTTTGCTAGTCAGCCGCTGGCATTTAAAACAAAGAATATAGCAATCCAGTAGCTCAGGATGAAATGGCTTCACAGAACAATGACTACTTTCTAAAGGGGATGAAACATGCCAGGACAATAAGAGCTACAGCTGCCACTAGAGTGGAACTAAGCACTAGAAAGATCTGAAGATGTTATGACAGAAACCCATGTTATGGGTTTCAAAACAGAAAATAGTAGTTTTGGTTTGAAACTGGAAAACACAGTTGTTGGGAGCAGTTGCAATGGGATAGTTGTTGGGAGTTGTTGGGAGCACTTGCAATGGGATAGGAATAGTAGGAAGATGACAATGATGTCAACATTTCCTGCATTGAGAATGCAGGGTGGCCTGGGATGGGCAAGTAAAGAGTGTGCTATTTATTCCTAGTGTTTATTGATTTATATGATAAGAATAATTTTTAGTAATGTGTACTAAATGATAGAATGGATGTGCTTCCAAAATAGAGACAAAGTAGTATATGTTATCACAATAGCATATTAAAGCATAAACTATTAAACTTGCTCTCTTGTAACAAGATATTGTTTTTTTAACTATTTTACCTTTCCTCAGCTTTTTCAAAAGTTCCTTTTTCCATCCACATTGGCAAAGAGACTAAGGAAAAGGCATATGCACAGGCTCTCAGATCTGCAGATCTATGGTACATCATTCATTTATAGGTTTCATAAGCCTGTGTAGAAAAATTAAATTCAGCTTGTCATACTAGTTGCTGACTTGGCAATAAGGAAATATATTTGAGTAGCTTTTTAGGCTAAAAGAGCTTGCTATAATCCAAGTGGCCAAAATTGCTCTGGTACCTTTTTATGTTTGAATTTGGCAATAACATGATCTGTTGCTGGAAGACCCAGAATGACTAAACACATCCTGCCCTAACCAGGGAGATCCAGAATAGGCTGGCAAAAGTCTAAGAAAACACAATATTCTTGCTCTACATACTTTGCCTTCCCGGTCAGACATTGGCTGTAGGCCTCCAAGTATTGACTGAACAGGTACAATAAAGAGCTTTCCTTTAAAACGTATTCTAAAGACATTCTTACAATTAAAGACTCTACCTGTGCTAAATACAGTGGGGGGGGAGAGGGGGGAGTCATCCATTGTTAAATGTCCATTTCTCCTTCTCTTGAGGAAATAGAGCAGGAATTTACTGCTATGAAACTAAGGCCTAACCAAGCTGTATTACTGCCAAATAGTCAGATAAGACCTTAGGACACATTACATTAGGGAAATGTTAGCATTGTGATCTCAGAATATTTTTTATGGGTTTATTTTGTTTTATCAGTGGATTTGTCAGCCTTCCTTTTGCCATCAAATGGCATAATCTCATAACTTCTTTTTCAGGCCTATCACTGACAACTGACAACAAAAGCTGATGCAGTGACACAAACTCATTTCATTCTGCTGTGATACCTTCTGTATGTACACAAGCTCAAACAAAACCATAAAGAACATATTACAAGAGCCTACCTATTTTCTTTTTCTTTTCAATTTTTCTTCAACATTTCTCTTTTTTTGCACTTTTGTCTTTTTCTTTGATTTTTTTTCTTCCTTTTCCCTATTTTATATTATTTTGTGTTGGTTTTTATCTTGTTTAAATGTTTCAATACAAGCTGTATTTTAAAAAAAGCCAGGAGATGATATATAAATATTCTTCTAAACAAATTCATTGGTCAATGTCAAGTTCCCTTCAGATATTTATTGAATATATGTGGAGGGAAGGACAGATGCATTATTCCCTTTTATTATAATAAGGACTGGCAGGAGTTTACAATATCATCATATAAAATCAATAAAAACATCAACATAAAATACTTAAGTCTATTACCACCACCCAACATCTATTAGCCCCACAACTATCTTCCATAGCTTCACAAAAGAGGCTTGTTTTTGCCACCTTTCTGATCATAATCAAGAATATTATTCAGACTTCCATCCCCATAGGTTAAAGCAAAATCTTCAAATATTGTCTCCTTCCCTCTCCCTCCATATCCAAGCCTCATGTAAGCAGGGATTCTTCACTTCCCACAGTGGGAGAATGAACCAGATGGGTTGCTTCTATCTACCAGAGGAAGTGGTCCGAAACTACTTGTACTTAATCTGTAGTGTCTGTACCTTCCAGTTAATTTTGAAAGATGGTCCCATGTATGGCACAAAGCACTAGTCAATCTAGACATTCTATTGGTCTTGTCTGCTACTGTGATCCTATTCCATTCATGCATATTCTTTAAAATGTCCAAACATTTTGCTATTAATTACCGTTTCCCTGAAAATAAGACTCATCCCAAAAATAAGCCCTAGCATGTTTTGACATGTGCACCTAATATAAGCCCTACCCCCAAAATAAGACCTATGCAGCTGGCCGCCCGCTCATTCCGTTTGGTTGCTCACTGTGTTGCGGCCACGAGGTGAGGCGGGGGTGGTGGTGGAGCTGCCTCCATGCTCCGCACCGGCTTACCTCAGGGCCCCCGCAGTCAGGCCATCATGTCCCGACACCTGCCTTCGTGGTGGCAGCACCAACAGCCATGTGCAGCAGGAACCCACGTGGCCACCAGCCCACTTCTTCTGCTTGCTCGTGGCCGCAATGGAGCAGGAAGCCGAGTGGTGTGCTGGTGCTGTGGCTGCGAGGCGAGGCAAGTGTTGGTGTGTGGATGGCCTGGCTTTGGGAGCCCTGAGGTAAGCTGGTGAAGGGCATGTGGGGCCGCTCCACCATCCCCCTCATCTCATGGCCGCAGGACCAGTGTTTTGCTCTGCCTCCTCTCCATTGCGGCCACGAGCAAGCTGAAGAAGTGGGCTGGCAGCCATGCGGGGTCCTTCTGGATGGGGTTGCTGGAGCGGCCGCAAGGTGAGGCAGATGTTGGGGCATGGGTGGCCTGGCTGTGGGGCCCCTGAGGTATGCCAGTGCAGGGTGCATGGGGCAGTTCCACCCCTCTACCTTGCGGTGGCAGTGACACTGGTACACCACATGGCCTCCTGCCCTGCCGCGAGCAAGCAGAAAAAGTGGGCCTCCTGTACATGAAAAAAATAAGACACCCCTGAAAATAAGCCCTAGTGCTTATTTTGGGACCCAAAAGAAAATAAGACCCAGTTTTATTTTCAGGGAACCATGGGTATCAGTTTTCATCCAGGTGACTGGACTATAACCAACTAAGCAAGCTTAAAATAAACCAAGAACTTCCAATGATGAATTGTTATTGAAGAAAAAGTATGTAAGTAATAATGAAACAATTCTAGGAAATGCTGTGTTTGAAGAACAATTTTTATATAGAGAAATCCGTTTTGTGTCTCTTTCGTGCTCCATTTAACAGTACCCATGACCATCTCTTGAACAAAAGTGTTGGTTTCATCTGTAGGATTGTAGAATCTACATTAGTTCCTGTCTGTGTGAATAAGATTAGACCAGACAGGTTGCAATTTTGCTCTATCGTATTTTTACATAGGAATAAGTATTGTTGAATAAAGATGGGTTTATTTCTGAGTAGACAGATATAGTGCTATGAATTTGACTTCATCATACCAGTAGTTCATAGCACTTTAATTATGTTAGGGAGTCATCAGTTAACTGAACTGTAACTTAAAGAAACAAGTCTAATATATAATAAGTGATTCTACAAATGTCATAATTAAGAGTGAACAAAGAGCTCCATCATTCAGTCTATGAACCAGCTTTGTTCATAATTATTCAGTGTAACAATAGTTTTGAGTTACATGAAGTGGAATTTGGATTGATTGTTAGAAAAAGTTTTAACTACAGAATCTACTTAGTAGTTAGTTCCTTTTAACTAGCAGAATTTGATCAGCCATCTGTCAAGATAATTTATTCTATTTTCTGCATTATCTATGGGTTAGTATTAATAGTCTCAACTCTTCCAGCTCTTTGATGGTATGTTTCGTAACTTTCTCTTAACCAAGTTACTAAGTTATCCATAAGTGCATAGTGAAATGTTATATGCTTCATTTACATTGTGCATTTTGACCATCTTCTCTCCCCTTTCCTCATTAAAACTGTAGTTTCCTAGAAATGCATTTAAGCAAAACAAAGAAACATGCAGGACTTTGTTAATATAAAGTGCACAGACTTTATGAATTTTGTTTATAAGTCCAACTTTTATGGCTTCTCATACAAGATTGAAACAGAATTCCAATGGCCAAACGAAAAGAAAAAACCCAAATAATTCCAGAATGTTCAACCTAATGATCAGTACCCTAAATATCCTAGCTTAATGCCTGTGGAAAGAGGTCTTTCTTTAAGGCACAAAAGTTTTAGGGCTGAGTGTTTCTTGGGGCAAATGTTGTTCCAGAGGGCAGGTATGGCACTAGAAAAGCCATGTCTGTTGGCTCCTGTAAGATGATATTACTGAACAGACAAGACCTGAGTCACACCCAGTCTGTCAGATCTTATCTTATAGGCAGACCCATTTGGAGATTTGATGGTTTTAAAAACATCCAGATCCCATACCATGTTGGGCTTTACATATGACAATCAGCACCTGGAGTTGCATCTATAAGTCAACATGTAACCAATGTGGATTGCACAGTAGTGATATTGTATGGGCATACTGAAACTTACCCCTAACTGCTTGTGCTGCTGCAAATTTTGGATCAGTTGCAGTTGAGGATCAGCCTTTAAGGTCAGCTCTTTGTGGAGTGCATGGCAGCAATCCACATGTGTGGTGACTAAGGCATGAATGGTCATGAGTAGATACAGGAAAGGCATAATTGCTACTCACTCTTCAAAATGGGAGATCTAAGTTCAGAAAAACTCAAAAAAATTCCTGCTAGCTCTATGTAGAGAAATGGCACTCCCCACAGCTAAAGTTGGTAAATGCTCAGAAACCAGATTATCAATGTACCTACAGCCACTTGGTCTTGCCTGGGTTGAATTTCATCTTCTTTCTCCCTTCCTGTTATCTAAGTAACTTTGATGATGTTGCTTGACAGCTTACTAATTTCTGAGTCAATGCCATTGAATGACCTCACCCATCAGTTTTATATAAAGATTAAAGAAGAGAGATTAGAGGGGTTCAAACCAGAGGTCTTGGACTGAATCTCTCACCTCCACTAACACCATTTGGAAAGGCCCACAATGAAAAAAGGAGAATCAGTGCAACACTGTGCTTCCAAGTTCCTATCTGTTTAGCTGGTCCAGAAGAGTACCATGATTGATGGCATTAAATGCAAATATTACATCATCCTCAACCTGTCTCTACCAGAAAGTATCATCAAGAGTGATCAATGTTGTCTCCATACTAGGCCCAAACCTGAATCCAAATATATGGAACTGAGGAGAACATAACATAGTATTGGTGTGAGATGGAATAAAAGTAGCCCAATTTCTAATCTGAGGCAATTTCACATGTATTCAACTATAAAAATAAAATTATAAAGGAAACCTTGAGCAAATTTTGGTATATTACTTCTCTCTGTATCATTACTGAACAAAATTTCCACCATGTGGGTATTTTTCATTCAGTTAAGAGGCATGCGACTTTTGATAATATGTGTACGTTTTGTAGTTAATTTTGAACTGAAAATTGAATCAGAAGCTTCAAAAAATGCAGTATCTGAAATAACTGTTCTGAGTTGCTTATTAGTCTGATAAGTGTGAATTCAATACATTCAGTGAAATGTTTAGGCCAAATACAATTCTCCCTCTTTTCTAGTTAAAGCACAAAATGCCAGATTCAGTATCTTCTCCTGTTGCATTTTCAGGCTGAAGATGTGAGTATCTTGAAGGGGATTTTTTGACCTCTGAGTTACATGGAATGTTCAGTGTAGGAATCCATATGAAAGTATCTATACCAGGTGATTGTCCGGCCTCTACCTGAACACAAGGGGAACCCATCAGCTTGGCTCTATGATCAAACTGCAAAGTTTTTTCTAACATTCATTTATTTTCCTCACTTCTTTTCTCTAGACCTTTGCCAGTTTGTCTGAATCTTTGTTAAAAATCTGGTGCAAAGAAATGAACACCATACAATATTCAACCTAACCAACCAATGTGTGAATTTCCTGTGCTTTGGAAAACTACATTTTGTTGATGCAGTCTAAAACTTTATTTTTTTTTTTTGCAGCCACCTCATATTTCTAAATATATTTGTTTGAAATGAGTTACCGTTCCAAGATTTTTTTCACAATTCTATTACCAAATTACAGATCCCCATATACACCTTCTATACTTGTGTACTTGATTTTGATTGAAATTAAATCCTCCATTTCTCTGTTCATTCTATTATTTTCAGTTGATATTTATTACCTGCAAACAACATGTTAACTTCTATTCCTTCTTCCAGCTTATTAGCTATTCCATCCAATTTCACATCATAATGTGAATAAACCTTTCTTCTAACTCCATATCGAATTAATTAATAAAACTGCTGAAGACCATTGAACTTCGGGGCAACCCACTTGATAATGACTTTCCAGTCTGATGAAGACTCTTTGCAAACTTTGTGAGTATGATTTTCAAGTAAGCTGTGCAGTCATTTTATTGTCAAAGAATCCAATCCACACTTAACTAGCTTGCTAATCAAAATGTCATGGGACACGTTGTCAAATGTTTTGTTGAAATTAAAATATCTTATACCCCATAGCATTCCCAACAAGCTGATAAGGAGGCTCTCCAATTAAAAGAAATGAGCTATGATTTGGCATGTCTTGTCCTTGACAAATTGATTCTGGCAAATACTGCATTGTTTACTATCAATGTTTTTTTCATAATTTGCTTTAAAATCTTCCCAAGTATTGACACCAGACTGAGTGGCTTTTAGTTCTCTGGATTCTCCTCTTTCCTCTTTTTTGAAAATATGATATTCACCCCCTTCCCATCTGGCATTCCCCATCTGAATTTCCAAGATTTCTCATACGTAATACATAAATGTCTAGCCATACAATCAGCATGGTCCTTTTTTTAATCCTAGGAGGTAATTAAAGAGGTCCCAGAGATTTAAATTCATCCAAAGTTAAATTTCCCCGGGAGTAAGAGTAATGTTTTGAATTCTCACCATTCAATGTTATCTGATGCTCAGGGTTCTTTTAGTATGAGAGAACAAGAAAACCATGCTTCATTTTATAAATTCTTATTATGTTGTACCTATCTTATTTTCCAGACACTCATATTATATCTTAACTGCAAATATGCAGCTGGCATTTCTAAATAAGTGATAGAAAACCATCTGGTGGAAACTTCAGAGCTCTAGTTCAGAAAACTGTCTATTAGAAGAATTTTGTACTGCAAACAATGTTTGTTCTACTCTTGTCTTGTGTAACCAATGCTTTGGCTCAGCTTATATACCTGGACTTCTGAACCTTAGCTTCATCCTTGACTTTGTTGTATGCCTAATCTGTTGAATTTAATGTACCGTTTCTGCTATTTTTGATGTCTGGATTTGATTTTGCCTACTTTTTGCTAGATACTTTCTTTTGTGTTTAGTGTGTTCTTGACTTTGACTGGTTGATTATATTCTACTGTCTGGATGCTCAGGAATAAGACATTTCCTGAATAGTAAATATAGTGGTACCTCAGTACTCATCATTAATTCATGCCAGGATGTGCAATGAGTACCAAAAACAATGAGTTCCCATCAGGGGTGGGTTCCGGATTTTCCTATTGCCGGTTTGCTCAGGGACGTGGCGCGTGGGTGGGTCGCAGGTGCGCGCACATGCACGGTACAAAAAAAGCTCCTGCGCATGCGCAGAAGCAAAAAATAAGAAGGCGGCGCCTATGGCGCCACCGAGAGAACCAGCTCGGGGGCATGGCAGGCCTGGGTCACTGCCAGTTCTAGCGACTCAGGCCGCCACGTTACTAACGGTTCTATAGAGCCGGTGCGAACTGGTAGGAACCCACCTCTGGTTCCCATAAAGAATAATGTAGTGAGTCACAAGGCAGGCAACACCAACAAGATCTAGCTTGTGCACTGAGTACCAAACAAATGATAAATACCAGGACAAAATGTTAGTGTCAACATGCAATGAGTACCGAATTCAATGGGTTTTTAAGGCAGTTGAGTACCAAGGTACCACTGTACACTACAGGCCATATGTAAGTTCTCTTACCTAATATGGAGGGACAGTCAGTAAGTCAAGCTATACTATGCTATGCGCTGCCTCTGACTCTGAAACTACATAGGAAGTGGATGTGTTCTTCTTTCCAAGCATATAATGCTGGCCAAGTTGCTTCCTCTCTTGTTTCTATGTCCTTCACTATTTTGACAAAATAACATATTGATTTTTCCTTCTGGTCAAGAGCAAGTAATGGTGTTGAAGGCTGTACCAAAAGTTCACATAATCTTAGCAAAAGCAATATGAACTGTAAAGACTCATCTTGAATATAATAATCATAAAACTGTTTTTCAGACAAAGGTAACATCAAGCCCAAAAATCTATCCATGCCTCATCCTAGAATCATTATTATAATAATTATAAATGTGCCAATTATGCTGCAGACACTAACAGATAAGTTATTTATGCATGGTTTTGGAAGGTATCAAATAAATACAATATGAATAATTATATTATAAAAATAAGAGAATGCTGGCCAAGAACAATTGATAAGTCAAACTGAATAATAATTATTATATATATATATATATA
>QLTV01003402.1:800875-862508 GCA_003457575.1 Thermophis baileyi
AGATTCACACACACACATATATATATATATATATATATATATATATTATAATATATCAATAGCACTTAGACTTATATAGTGCTTCACAGTGCTTTACAGCCACTCTAAGCAGTTTATAGAGTCAGCATTTTGTCCTCAATAATCTGGGTTCTCATTTTACTGACCTTGGAAGGATGGAAGGCTGAGTTGGATTGGGCTAAGAGAAAGTGATTACGTAGTTATTTTCCTTTTTTTAGTTGAATTTTTAAAATGTGTTTTGAACTTTAAAAATAAATGTTTCTTGTTGTTCTGCAAATAAATTATTCTTGAATGTATAAACTAATTACTGTATTTTTCGCACTATAAGACGCACCGGACCATAAGACCAGAGGTGGTATTCAGCTGGTTTGGACTGGTTTGGCCAAACTGGTAGCGGCCATTTTGAGCAGTTCGGAGAACCGGCAAATACCACCTCTGGTTGGCCCTGCCCTCCCGCTTCCACCATTCCCTGTCCTATATTCCCTTTTTTTTTAGCTCAGCTGATTCGCGTGGCAGAGCGGATTGCTGCGCCTCAGCTGAGCTAAACAACAGCTCAGTTCACCAGCGCTGACACTGAGGGCAGTCTTTGAGTGCTGCCACATTTTCAAGCCACACACGTGAGACAAGCGCATGCGTGGAAGGTTTTGCGCATGCACGGAAGTTTTTGCACATGCGCGGAAGGTTTTGCGCATGCGCGCTCACATTTTTGGTACTGCTGGGTGAACCAGTAGGTAAATTATGTGAATCCCACACCTGCATAAGATGCACCGGACCATAAGATGCACATTAGCTTTAGAGGAGGAAAACAAGAAAAAAATCTGCCTCCGCCTCCCCGCATCCATCCAGTATTCATCTGGTAGCGTCCTTGCAGCAAACAGCAAACAGCCTGGTCAGCTTCAGCACGTTATCGCAGCCCCAGCATGTGGCTCATCAGGGCTCCACTCCATTGCGCCCACCACCAGTCAACTGAGCTGAGCTGCTGCCACCACCAGGGAACACTGGAGCCTTCGCTGCAGATCAGTGATTGGCAGTTGGATCAGCCTCCCAGAATACCGCTGATCAGCTGTTCTAGGTGGCGGGGATTGCAGCCACTGCGATCGCCAATCACCACTGCTGATTGGCGGGCCCGCGGGGAGGGCCTTCCCTGTGGCTGCCCCGGCCCTCTGAAACCAGTTACCTCCTGAGATCCGGACTACCCCCACCCTGCTGGCCTTCCAGAAAGCTGTGAAGACCTGGCTGTTCCGGTAGGCTTGGGGCCGTTGATCTCACCTCTGTAATTTGGCGAGATCTGGCCATGAAACGGTGTGTATGAGTTTTTAGTTGTTTTTTAAATGTTTTTAATTATGTTTCTTTTTAATAGTTTTTATATTTTAATAATGTTTTTTTATATTGTTGTAAGCCTCCCAGAGTCCCCTGGGAGTTGGGCGGCATAGAAATATAAATAAACTCAAACTCAAGCTCGCAGTGAAGGCTCCAGCATTCCCTGGCGGCGGCGAACGGCAGCAGTGGTGACAGGCGGTGGTGGGGACAGCAACCCCCCTTCCCCCACCGCAATATTTGTTCTATAAGACGCACAGACATTTCCACCCACTTTTTTTTTGGGGGGGGGGAGTGCATCCTATAGTGCGAAAAATACGGTAATATAAAAAACAATTGCATTTTTCTATTTTGTACACTGGCACACAGGATACCAAAAAATGTAAAATCAAATTAAGAGTCTTGAAAATTATTGTTTAATCCTCACTGACATTACATAGAAATTATTGTTACATTACTTAAATTTGGGATATCTAATGATTTTGGCATAGTTAAATTTTGTGAATGTCATGGCATAAAATAGCTGTCTTGGAGGCAATTAAACATGATTGTTATCATGGATCCAATCTTACTATCTTCAGTAAGATTGATCCTAAAAAGCATGTTCCAGTCTATGTATTTTGTTTTTAAAGTACATGTATTATTTCCCAGTGTACTCGAAGGTCACCCTTTAAACATTCTTAACACCAATTCTTCCAAAATGATCAATACGTTAAAGAAGAAATGTTTCTCCTTCAATATGCCTTTAAAAACATCAAGGTCCCTTTATTTAGTTTGGATCAATTCAATATTGGTATGTCACTGCAGAGTGGTGTAGTGTTACATAATTATTATTAGTGGTAATATTAAGTTCATTACTACTTTTTTATACCTTCCATAAAGTTCAATGATGCTGAACATTTAGCCCTTTGGTGCCCAACAATGCAAGAAAATCATTCTGGCCTTTAAAAACAAATTGCTGCAAAAGAGTAATGGTGAAATGATTATATTTTATTACTTATTGGACGCCACATGTAAGTTCACTGCTAAAGAAACTCTTCGGCAACCACTGAGATGATTCTCAGGTTTAATTTAGTCATGTGGTTAACTTGCTTGCTGAATTGCGGCTATTTGTGTTGATGTTACTACACAGATACAATTTTGTGGAAGGCCGGTGCCAGTTTTAACTTCTTTTTCATTTGGTATGAAAATAGAGCCTATTTAGAACCATGTAATAAAAAAAGTGTAAGCCTATTTTATTTTGGAATGGAAAGAAAGGACTCTTCTTGAATCGTAATCAGGAATAAAATTGTAGAAAGAGATATATTTCTGCCTCAAAAACTGTTGCATGTTGAATGTTTTAAGGCAAACTGTAGAAGGAGGATAAATGGAGCACTGGCAAAGGGATTCTTGTCCAGATACAAAAAAAATATGCTACAAATTCACAGTACTGCCTCCCTTGATTGCTGCAAGATAAATTTCAAGTGGCCAGTATTAGGAACTGCATAGGAACAAAATTTTCATTAGATTGGGAGCCCTGCTATTAATAGGAAGTTAGTAGCAGCAGCAGCAACAGCAGCAGCAGCAATAGCAATAGCAATAGCACTTAGACTTATATACCGCTTTACAGTGCTTTACAGCCCTCTCTAAGCGGTTCACAGAGTCAGCATATTGCCCCCAACAATCTGGGTCCTCATTTTACCCACTTCGGAAGGATGGAAGGCTGAGTCAACCTTGAGCCTGGTGAGATTTGAACCGCCGAACTGCAGCTAGCAGTCAGCTGAAGTAGCCTGCAGTACTGCACTCTAACCACTGCACCACCTCGGCTCTAACGCAGCAGTACTGTGTTTCCCCGAAAATAAGACCCTGTCTTATATTTTTTTGAACTCTGAAATAAGCGCTTGGCCTTATTGCCATGCACTCAAAAGCCCAATTGGCTTATTATCAGGGGATGTCTTATTTTGGGGAAAACAGGGTAACTTAGTAGAAAGTTACCATCTTAGCTTGCACAAAGTCAACATTTTATTTATTACAATACTTATAATAATAATAATGGAGCAGCAAATCCAGCTTATTTTGGCCTTCATGAGGTTACATCCAGTGATAAGCAATGAATACCTTAGCAAATGATATGGTGTCTAGGAAAGTAATAGTTCAGTATATAGGCAATGTTACAATTATTGAAATACTGTATGTTCTTAAAATTAATTTGTGTAAGCAAACCCAACACAATCATCATTTCATTTTAGATGATTGCTGCCTCAAGGTAGTAAAGACAATACACCTTAAGTCTAACTCAGTTCCTTGTGACTACATCCATGTTGTTTCCTTGGCAATGTTACAAAATTGATTTGCCATTGTCTTCTTCTAGTGTAACTTTTCTTATGGCTCCCTATCCAAGGATTAAGCTGCTTAGCTTTTCAGATCAGTCAGTCTGGGTAGGGGTTACCATCTCAGGAGGCATACCAGAGGCTGTTAAATATTCTTATACTGTTCCTGTTAATAGAGTCCATAGGTTTTACAATTGAACAGATCTTTTTTTCCCTCCTAAAATATTATCAAAACTATTATCCACCAAATAAAATTATCTCAAGCCTGACAATCAGTTTTCTTTTTCAGTTATATGTAATCCCTGCTTCTTTGTAGTAACTCTATACAGTGGGGTCTTTAAAAAAATAAATAAAAAGTTTTGGCGTTTTACAGCAAAAATATTTCTAAAGTATACAATAGGACATTTATAAAGATCAATTTCACATAGTTTCCTCTTGTTACTCACAGTTTACTAACATGTGTTAAGTTCTGTGAAGGCACATCACTAGTGAAATAGTTTTCCTTTACCCCCAAAACACCTATGCAATTTCCTGTGTTTGTCCAGAGAATAAGTGATTCCTTAGGAGAAATTTGGAGAGGTAAAGGAGTGCAAAAGAAGGAAAAATTAGGGATTGTGATTACTGAGCAATTAGCAACAGGTATCTTTTTGGTTGCTCATTTGAGAGAACCAGCAGACATTTAGAGTATTCTAAAGAGTATCTTCTGTTTCATGATCTTCAAAGATAAATCAAAGTCATTTATAGTTGCCAAAACAAATTTCCATTGCAATGGTTCTAAAGTTAGTTTAAACTTCTTATTCCATTTGAACTAAATACACCCTAAGTCTATCACAGACCTTTTCAGAATGTTTGTTTTATGAAATGTCATAAAGGTGAGATGAACCAAAGTATGTCTGGAGGATTTGTTGAACTAGGTGTGTTGGGGTCAAATACAGAGGTTGTACTGAGCTTTAACTGTATGCATTACCATATGGCTAAGAATGATAGATCACATTCACAGTGTAGAATTGAAGTTATTTAAATGTATTGTTCTATGCCCATAGGTTTGGATGAAGAATGTTAGACTAGTCTTCCCAAGGTAAGAGTCTGTAGCCAGTTATAGGGAGGTTTCTCATCAAGCCATTCCACTATGCTCCAACTAAGACTATTACCACATTTTGTAGGATGCCAGTTTTGAAGTCCAGGCAATAAATGCTAAATCATCAAGTAGGGCACCTCATAAAGGGTACATTCTTCTGTCTTGCTTTTGGTATTTGTTTTTGTCCATAACTTAAGTATTGCATTATACCTAAGAAAGTAGGGAAAATATGGAGAACATGGCTTCTGGAATATTCCCCCCCCAAACTTCTTTATTAGTTGTTGTTAGTCGCGAAGTCATATCCAAGCCATCACAACCCCATGGACAACCTTCCTCCAGGCCTTCCTGTCCTCTACCATCCCCCGGAGTCCATTTAAGCTCACGTGACTGCTTCAGTGATTCCATCCAGCCACCTCATTCTCTGTCGCCCCCTTCTTCTTTTGCCCTCAATTGTTCCCAACATTAGGCTCTTCTCCAGTGAGTCCTTCCTTCTCATTAGGTGGCCAATGAGTAGTCTTTATTAGTAGTAGTGGCCAAAGGAGTGTCTTATTTTTCTTACGTACAGTATATCCAATTATCCAGTATATCCGATTATCCAAGTTTAGTTTAGTTTATTTATTTGTCAAGCATATATAAGATTACAAATAAAATTATAAACATGATTGTGAATACATGAAATGTATAAACATGATTATGAATACATGAGATGGTTACAAATAAAAGGGAACATTAGGACAGGGACGGTAGGCACGTTGGTGCGCTTATGCACGCCACTTACAGACCTCTTAGGAATGGGGTGAGGTCAACAGTAGACAGTTTAAGGTTAAAGTTTTGGGGGTTTGGGGAAGTATATCCAATTATCCAAGTATATTTGTACAGTATATCAAAGGATATTCTCTGTTGCCTCTGTAAGTGTGTGCCTGTCTACCTCTGTGAGAGCGTAACTAGGGTGGGTGCATGTGCACTGCCTCTGTGTGCATTTCTGCCTTGTGTTGCGTCTGGGTTTTTCTGAATTGGGAAGTACTGTACATGGCAAGCTGCACATGCTCTGTGCTGGATCAGGTGATGAAAACGAAGGAGGGGCAGCTTAGATTGGATCAGTCAGTAGTATTCTAAGCTGCTGTCCAACTGCCTCTTCCAAAGAAACACTTTGAGGGATTTTTTTTTTCTAGAAATGTTTTTCTTTGAACATTTTTGGATTCAAGTTTTCTTTCAGAAGCTTCTCCCCCAGCACCGCATCTGGTCCCATTTTGTTCTGTTTTCAGAGCATTACCTTGCTGATGGACCCTTTATATAATTTCTTTACCATATTCCATTCGGTTGGAATGAATAAAAATGTATTAATCAAAATATCCTAATTTTACAGGTAGGTGTACCTCAAAAAACAAATCATATGCTTTTGCTTCCCTGAAGATTCCAAAATGGAATAGGCATAATTGAATAAATAATAAACCATGGAGAGACAAAAATTAAGCATTAATTCAAATTTGGAAAGGCAAGCTTTTCAATACACAGGTCAACAAGGATATTATATTGATATACAGGTAGTCCTCGATTTACAACAGTTCATTTAGTGAGTGTTCAAAATTACAACGGCACTGAAAAATATGACTTATGACCGTTTTCCTCAGTTAAAATCTTTGCAGCATCCATGATCAAAATTCAGATGCTTGGCAACTGGTTTATATTTATGACCACTGCTGTGTCCCAAGGTCATGTGAACACCTTTTACAACCTTCTGACAAGCAAAGTCAATGAGGAAGCCAGATTCACTTTACAACTGGGTTACTAATGTATCAACTGCAGTGATTCACTTAACAATTGTGACAAGAAAGATTGTAAAATGGGCAAAACGTACTTAACAAATGTCTCACTTAACAACAGAAATTTTGGGCTCAATTGTGGTCGTAAGTTGAGGACTACCTGTATAGGATGTATGTGTCAGTGTTCCAAGTAACACCCCCAACGAAAGAAAACTCCAAGGCTTGAGTGGCAACTTGAAAGCTGGTTTGGAAAGTTTCCTCAAAGTTCCATTTTATTAGAGATGTCATATTGGCACATCTGGGAAAACCCAAATCTGAAAGCTTCCGGTTTTCCACACCCCAAAAGAAAATTCAAGTCCCTGCCTCAGCACCCACATGTCCATCACATTGTCCAATCAATGCACCATCCCAACTGGAGATGCCTCCCAGGCACACCCGTCCAGGTGCAGGGCAGAGTGACCTTGACTCTGAAAGGAATGTTATTTTGACTATAGTTCCTCACTCACACAATCCCCCCTCCCAGTTTCCCACAGCATTAAATGTGGCAGGCCTGAAGATCCAATGCCCAAGATGGTTTCCAGGCCTGACAGTATGTTTCTTCCCCAATGACATATTGCTAAAATTAATCTGTTGGATTAGCTCAGACTGAGCAGGTACCAGAAACCTTCCTTTGTTGCTTGTCCTACTTGCCTAGGCAATTGTATGCCAAATCATTTAGTGGGAGGCATGTGCTTGCGTTGTAATTTAGCAATGAAGCAAGACAACTATGTTGATTTCACAAGGGTGCCAATTCAGCTATCTTGTATTCTAGACTGGCCTGCCATATCTTGATCTCCACGATGAAGCCACCTGGTGGACCACACCCCATGTGTTCATAAATTATGCAACTGATCCAAGCAATAGATAACATGTTATGATTTCAAAGGTGTTCCACCAGATTTCTTCAGAATACATGTCCATCCCAGTGAGCTACTGTAATTAATCTCCTACATGGGGTCACTCCTCTGACCACAATTGACATTGAAGTTGATGTTCTTCAAATAATCTGTGGAGCAGGCAGATTATTATCCCATCCCAGCCTTGGCATTCTTACCTAACCTCACTTAACCATAAGGACTGGAAAATGTACACAAGTCTACCTTTTCATTAATTGCAAATAAGAAACTTATTCAACTTGTACATTTCATTTCTATCACTTTTTTGTTCTTTTTCTTGGGTTATATTTTTAAATATCTGTTACAAGAAAAGGAAAAAAAGGAAGGGAAGGCTTTATGTTGTGATGACCCAAATGGCCATTTCATAAAACAAAATATATATCTCCATGTGGATAGCTATGAATATTTATTTATTTAATTTATTTGCTGCCTATCTCACCATGGGGCTACTCTATTACAGGAATTTTACAGGAAGTTAATTACAGAATTACAGGAGATTATTCTTTACTATCCAACAAAATGTTGCAAAGACATTCTGTTAAGGGGCTTGGGAAGAACTATCTTTAATGGTATAACCCTCCAACAAAAACAGAACAAGACCAAATGTTGTGCATTGGGAGAAGCCAGCAAAAGAAAGACAGCGTTTGAAAATAATCTGGATCAAGCTGGAGGTAAACATTTCTGAAGCAATTCATTCAGTGCCTCCCTATAGGGGAAGTCAATGAGCAGCAGCTCGGAATGTTGTTTGCTACTCCATCTGAATCCCCTCTCTTTGTTCTGGCCATGTGACCCAGGACAGAGTGGCTATGAAGGCATTGGAAAGAATCCCAGAAATCATGCTCCTCATATTTTCTCAACCTTGTTATGCTTTCCAATCTAATGGAATGTTGGAAAGAATATTTAAAGAGGCTTGGGCCTCCCATCAGCTGGATAATTCTTTGAAAACAGAAGGGAATGGAACCAAATTTGATATGGTGAGAGAAACTGGCAAAAGAAACCTTGAGCCAGAACTTGCCAGGACTGTTGACTCCTCCATTGTATGCTGCTGTTCTTCCTTCCTCCTAATCACACAAACCAGCATGGAAAGTATGCAATCTCCAAGTGCATAGACGTATAAAACAGATACACAGGGACAATACAAGGAGAGAGCTTCAACAGATACACCATGTCATTTCATTACCCAGAAGAAAATACTATACTCTTTCAGGTTGTTTGGATGATGACCTGAATGCTCTCATTAAGATAAACAGAATTTATACTTATGACTTTCCAAGTCTACAGCTCATGAAGAACCATCAGCCAGTCTGTACTTTCTCTTTTTGATCAACAGTAAAACACAGAGAACTGTTATCCAATCAGTGTTTACTTCTGTCCAGTTAATGAATATTGCATCCCAACCTTCCATCATGCCTAAACGTACTATACATTCCTGTCTGCTGTCATAGATATAAAGGAGAATAAATTGCTAGTGTTTGCAAATGATTATCTAATCACAGTAGTCTCTATGATCAAATCCTAAAACCCAAGAATCCTTTCTGTTAAGAACATAGGCATCTGGTGCCCAGTTATATGACAATGGTAAAAACATGTGAGATCAAAACATAAATCCTGATCTTTTGTACACTGCCATTTAGGGTATTTGGTGCTTCGATAAGGATTTTCTATACGATGGATTGAGTATCGCTAACAAAATTGCTCATGATAACAAGCTCCCAATTCTGATGTTGTGCAATCAGTGGGGGGTTCATCTTATCTTATAACTGGAACTGTGGCTTTATTTGGAAGATCCCTCTGTGCCTAGTTAATCTTCAATAAAAAGCCAGTCCACTTCTGAGGAGCCAATTCACCTAGTTTTGAATAGCATCGGCCTCTAAATCTTTCATCCCACACAGAACGTTCACTCTAAAAGTTTAATCATATTTCCACAGGCAACACAATTGTCTTCACAGATAAGAGTAGCCTCAGGGCTTAGGTAATCTAATTCTAATTGAAATATTAGATAATCAACATGAACTAATCCTCTCTGTGACCTTCCACTATGACCCTGACTCTTTAGCTAAAGCTCAGCTAACCTTACTCCATGACATAAATGTCAGAAGCACCAATGACCATAACCTGTTATTTAATGTGCTTGTCTGAAAGGGGACAAAGAAAATTACTTGAGAATAATTGACAGGCAGATAAAATATCCGTCTTCATCATATAAAGGAAACAGTTATAAGACATTTACCCTATAGGTGTTTCCTGATGGACTTTTAACTGCTTCTTTCTACAACCACAATGGATTTTATTGCATTATTGATTTTATTTGGGGATATTTTCCCACTGACTCCAATAATGAAAAACATATTCCCAGTTTCTGGAATGAAACTGTTTTATTTGGTCTAGTGGTTAAGGCACCAGACTAGAAACCAGTATCTGTGAATTCTAGTCCCACCTTAGACATGGAAGCTGGCTGGGTGACTTTGGACCATTCACACTCTCTCTCAACCCAACTCACCTCACAGGGTTCTTGTGCAGCAAATAGGAGGAATATTATATATGTCCATCATTTTAAGTGGTTTATTTATATCCCAGCTTTATTATTTTTATAAAATGAATAACTATTGGGTTGGGCAGGATGCTTAGTTTGTGTGTTACAAATTGTTCTGACACATTGAGATGTGTTTTATTGTTTGTTCGTATTATTTTTTACTAAGATAAATGTAGTTCTTTCTCACATACAAAGCCAGTTTGATGTAGTAGTTAAAGCATGAGACTAGAAACTGGGAGACTGTGAGTTCTAGTCTCACCTTAGGTGTGAAATCAGCTGGGTGACTTTGGGCCAACTGTGTCTCAATCTTAGGAAGCAGGCAAAGGCCAACCACTTCTTAAATCTTGCAAATAATGCTTCAGGAACTGATCCAGGCAATCCACCAGGAGTCAAATACTGATTTGAAGGCACTTTATTTGTAGATTTATTTTGCATACAGTATGGGATTGTCTGTCAGAGAGGAGGAATGTCCTTTGCAGCTTTTCATCTGCCACTTTCAAATGCAAATCAGCTACTGGCTTTTTTTTTTTTAAATAAAGAGATTCCAGCAATCATGATATCACTAAAATACCAGTGTTACTCTTCCATAGCAACTGATCTGGTAGAGCCGTAAGTATGGCAGATTTTTCAGCCAGCATTCACCAGGAATGAAATGAAAGAGCTAAAAATCACTTCAAATTCTTACTTTTTCCTTTACCTTTTCTATATGGATCATGTTTTTTGCTTCTGTTTATTTTATCTTAAGGCGCAACCCCCGAGTCAAGATGGCAGCCATCACCATGTAGTACTTGATCAGCCAAGATCATGCAATCAAAGTCCTGCCACTGTTTTCATATGATAAACAGGGGCAGGGTTTTGGTCACATGGTCTTGGCCATTATTTTGATTTTTTTTTTAAACCTGCCCTTGCAGGTGCTCTTGCTTGCCTTTTAACTATGTATGACCTTAGTTTTAGGCTCTGAAAATAATTGTGGATTTCATTCCTTCCATCTGCACTATCTCTTCATCTAACAAGCTCTGCAGCACTTTGGGATTTGAAGGCAGAGAAATGCTTCAGAACATGTAGGGACATGCACATAATTATTTTCCCAAATGTGCATTGAAGAGAAATTGCAGACAGGTGCTATTTAAGCGTCCTATATAAGCATCTGCTCCAAAGCAACCTTTTGGCCTTATATCCAAGGCACTGTACTTCCCTAAAGTCATAGGTTGCCTTTCTTAAACTTCTGTTCCCACATGTGACCAGGTGCCAAATTGCACCAGAATATGTGAAGCTACTTACTCTAGTCTGATTTCTTAATCTGAACAATATTGCTTGAATACTTGTTTGTTTTCAGAGCAGCTGTCTTGATTAGCTGTTACATTGGCAACCGGATTTCCCCTTTAGTATTGACTCAAAGTAGTCTCAAAAGCATTGTTTCCATATATCTCAATTGCTCAATTTTTGTAGCTCTTTCTTAAACACTTATTTGTGGTGCATGCTAAGTGCAATACTAGTTTGCTTCTGCAAAATTATTTTATTCTTTCATTTTGAAACACATGTATATAAGTTGCAGAAGAGGCTCTCAGTCTTTCCTTGGCGAAAACTGATGCCAAATGCTTGAAGTAACTGACTGACTGTGTGATTCCCCCCAAAATACCAGCATTTGCTAATGATTGATACTACTTGGAATTGCTTATGCCTGGCCTGAGATACCAAGAAAATAACGGTGAACAAATACCCTTACACGATTTCTAGTGTAAATTTTGCATTTGAATTGCTATAATATCTTAGACTCTTGTGCATTTGCTTATTGATTGAAATTTTTCAATTGCAATTAACCATTATGAAAATTACCTATAGCCAACCACGATTAGCAGACTAAAATCCACAGGGATTCCTTTACCTTTTTTTTTAACCGTGATGAAACAGAGAAGTTTAATTAGCTGAAAATTTTCCATATCTGCTTAATTCTGAACTTTAAAAGATAGTCAAACAAGACTGGTTTCTTTTTGTAAAATAATATCTGAGAATAAGGGTTCTGTATTGTGTGGCAGTGACTTTGAGAGTTTACATATTCCCATGATTTGGCACAGAGACAGTAGGATATACTTAATCTTAAGAGAAATTATGCAACATTTGGAATACCAAGGTTGTGAAAGGCCATTCCAAGTACCACAATTCAAAAGGAGTTGTCATCTCTCCTGTTTTGATCAAGAAGATCTGCCTAATGAGTATATTGTCAACATGTCATGCCATCACTACATTTGTACAATACTTTTCCTAGTGTTGTAAGGAATATTCTTCTGGGTTCAGTTCCAAGTGGGGAAAAAGACACTGGAAGCATGGGACTGCTTGGAAAGATGGTTTAATGGTGGACAGCAGGACCACATGGTCTGAGGTCCTGGAGAAAAGGCAATCACATGTTTCAAGATGCTGAAGAAGAGAAGAGAGTGGGGGAGATGCTGTGAGTGCCTGAGTTTTATATACTCTCTGTTGAAGGAGGTAGATCTTTGTTATGTAGAATAGACTGGTCCAGGCTATTAACAAAGGGGGGGGATGAGTGAGCTGGGCCACTCCTTGAAGGCCCATTGACAAAGGTGGGGGCTACTAAGAGTGAGTCTGTTTCCTTTCTAAAAGCATTACAACATGTTTCTCCAGGGATATTCTCTATAATATTCTGCCTTTTTAATATTTCCCAGGATATTTCATTTTCCTAGGAGAGGGGTGGGTGCTAACTTCCTACACTAGGATGCAAAATTTCTGTCTCAGAGAATTCTTGAAGATGTCATTGCTGTTGTAGGGCTTTATAGATAAAAGCTATTCCCTAATGGAACCCAAATAATATTATACAATCAGGTTTCAGTGAATCATTAACTAAGGCGGGGATTACATAGTTTTACTCATTTAGTTTATGAGGCACTATCAAATTGGGCCTTGCCGTGTTGACAGAATGCATCTTTAACTCTTGTAATTATCAACTCTTCAAGAACATTCTAATGATCTTAATCCTCTTCATGCATCTTATCAGTTGGCTTTGTTCTCTTTTATTTCCCTGAAACTTGCCTCACATAGTATTTTTTCTCATCTATTATCCACTCACATATACACAAACTGCTTGGTGGCCATCACATCAGAGAGCAGTCATCTTTTATTTGGTCCATTTATTTGACTTCTTTTTGTAATCCATGATATTCTATGAATTTCTCCAAATTTATAATTTGAATGGATCTACTTTCTTTTTGTCTTTTCAAGCCATTCATTACTACAATAAAATCTATTTTAATAGATTAATCGGAAGAGGTGTCTTTTATTCATTGATGTCTATTTAATACAAAAGTACATCAAATAAGATTTTTTAAGAATTTGCTTAATAATATAATTCTACAAATTATGTTATTTGAGTCAACTCACATAATTTACACAATGATGGCATTCCACAAATGACACAAATTGTGCTATTTGCATACTTTTATATCATTTGCATAATGATATCAGTACGCAAGTGACACAATTGACAGAAATGATGTAATTTGCCTCATTTGCAAAATATTTTAACTATGTAAATAATTGCAGAAATCTGCTCCATTGTGTTTGAAATCCATTATATCAAGTTCCACTAAGATATGATTTCTTTCAATTATTCTGATATTTGTCATAGAAATATCCTTATCCTTCATGATTTCAAATTAATTGTCGTTCCTGTCTTCACTAGAATTAATTTCCTCTTTACTTATTCAATACACTGTCTTTCTCTTGACACCAAGATGATGAAAACTATTTCCTGTTTTTATTTTTTCACTATTAAGTTTGAGTTCATCAAGAGTGATTCAGGTGCTGACCTAGAAACCAGGAAGCTGTGAATCCTAGCCATGAAAGCCGGGTTACTTTGGGCCAGTTACTCTCTCTCAGTTCAACCTACTTGAAGGGTTGTTGTAGTGGGGAAAATAAGAGGAGGAAGGGATATTTGCTATCTTGAGTTACATATAAAGTAATAAAAGAAGGATTTTAAAAATCTGATAAAAATGCTGGTTGACATAGTCTTTGATGTCTTAATATTAACAACAACCCATATTTTACACTGTTTATTTTTACTTTGCTACTGAGGTATTTAAGACTTCTTTACTTGCAGCTAATGAAGTAGCATCATCTGTACATTTCAGGTAGCTAGTTTTTCTTGCTCCAATTGTGATTCCAAATGTCATTTCTTCCAATCCTATCATTTTTATATTACATTTGCTTCACAGTTTAAACAGATGCATTCTTGTTCCATTTCCACTTTTAAAGCAATGTTTTCAAACATATTTCTTATAGAAGTAGTTCCTTGTCAGTTGCAACAATTCCCAGAAAAATAATTACATATTCAATAATTACATATTCATTACATATACTGTAGGTAAATTTCCTTCTTAAGTTCTCTTACTCTTACCATTATCCATCTTGTGTTAGTTATCCAATTTGTTGTACTTTTATCTTTACTGAAACTTGCTTGTTCATATGGCATTGCTATATTTTTTTTATAAAACTTTAGCCAAAAATTTGCTTGCATGAGGAATTACTGTGATGCACAATCTCTTGCATCTGTCTTGTTTGGTATAGGCAGTTATGCACTAATCCTTTACATACATTGATTTTATATACATTTTTATATATACCATTCTCATATTTATTGACATAGAACTATTAGCACTTTAACTGCTGTTTAATTGCCTCTTATCAGTGAGTATTTCTATGCCTTTGCATCAGAGGCGGGTACCGGTTCTAACCGGTTCTTTAGAACCGTTAGTAGCTCGGTGATGACATCACGGAGCCGGTTCCGTCGGTGTCTCCGTGGGTGCCGCCATCTTGGATTTTGCTTCTGCGCATGCGCATAAGCTATTTTTTTATTGCTGCGCACACGCACGGCGCGACCCTGAGCGAACCGGCAGCAAAAGAATCTAGAACCCACCCCTGCTTTGCATTACACTTTTCCTTAAATAGTTTATCCCTACAATTGTTTATTTCATTCTACAGTTTCATTTCAGATAGTCTTCCACTCTTATTTAACCTAATTTACTTTTGTTAGACCTCTTCCATGATTATTCTTGACTAGTCCTATATTAAGTGTAACATTTCATATGATTTCTGATTTTTCTTAAAAATACCTCAGGTTACTTTTCTTGTTACTTTCTTCTGTTTGTTAATATTCTTAACTTAGATATTGTCCTTTCTTGTTTCATGTGCAAACTCTGTGTTCAGTGGTCATATATCCTTGTTCCCCAACAATCTCATCCCCTGCTTTCTTAGCTATCATAGTAGCTTGGTCTGAAAATCATTTGGATGCTTCCCTCTATGAACAGTTGGGAAATGTTTCCCCACTTCATTGTTCATAATCCGCCTTATCTATTCCAAGAGCTTATTATTTACATTTTACAAATCTGTTTCAAATACCTAAACCTTCACATACATTGTTTTCTGTTTACTATCGTTTTAAGAAACCAAAAATTCTGTGTTTAATAGCAGCTGGTCATTCAATAATCTAGTTTTGCCAGAAAGCCAAAGCAAGCAAACCAGCTAACAAATTCACTTGTTAAATTTTAGTGTGCCGGATGGATTTTAAAAGGCCAGGAACTATGCCAATGTACCCAGTTTCAATGAAGTTACTGTATAGGCTTAAAATGCTTCAATGAGTATAATTATCATATACATTCTTCCATGTAACTTTCACATTGTTCATGTTAGTATTATGTACAACTTTGCCCAAGATACAGAGCTCTCTGTATCATTAAGATTAAACAGATGAACTTCATGTCAAATGAACAGATTTGTTTTGAGGACCCAGAAGCACAACAAATTGTCACATTATGTTTGGCTACAAACTGGACCCAGAAGATATGAGTGATATTATAATTAGGGACCAAATGCTTTTAATGCCTTTCTCCTTCCCAAGATTATTACAGGACAAGCAAGTTCCTGCACAAAGGCATATGAATAATATTATCTGCTGGAAGCATATTCTCACACTCTTACAGTGAAATGCGTGACCCCTAGAGGAGGGAGCATGCCATTGTTGGCTTCAGAGCACATTTTGCTGATAGAAGGACAAATTGTTGTCTGCTTCCCCCCATTAGTAGAAACTAATAGGAAAAAAGCATAAAGAGAAGGTGTAAAGAACTTTTCTCAGGAATATTTTGCACAGAAATATAAATTTAAGTAAAACTATGATTTCAGCTGAGGACAACACTCCTGTATGTATTATATACCATGGTATATAAATAAAGAATATACATTCATTAATCTTCTTAAATAGAAAAAATACATTGCCAGGTCTGTGTTCTTCAGAGCAGATGACTTTTTTTATGACAATGAAGAAAATTATATTCCGTACATGGAATGATCCTGGTTTTGAACACCATCTGATTAAGTTAGTCCTTCCTCTTTGGAGGTTACTTAAATTAAGCAGAAAGAAGGAAAGATCTTCAAGCATATTTTATAGCAATAGCACATAGATTTATATACCGCTTCACAGTGCTTTACAGCCCTCTCTAAGCAGTTTACAGAGTCAGCCTATTGCCCCCAACAATCTGGGTCCTCATTTTACCAACCTCGGAAGGATGGAAGGCTGAGTCAACCTTGAGCCGCTCAGAACTGAACTGCTGGAGTGAGCAGTGAGTTAGCCCTGCAGTACTGCATTCTAACCACTGCGCCACCACGGTTCTTAATTTTTAAGAATAATTTTAAGAATTTAAGAATTTAATTTTACAAGAATAAAAGCAATGTTTATTATTCTTTTGTGTTTGGGGAGAAAGTTAGCATATCATTGAGAATAATGGCATTTTCTTTTCGTTGAAGTAATTTTCTAAAAGACAGAACTAATAAATAAACCAGATGGAATTCAGCAGAAAAGGCATCCCAGAGTACAACATGTAGGAGAGTGCTTAGGATCTCTTCTACTTGACAAATCACAGAGGGCAGGCAGGGGTGGGTTCTAACTTACCTTGCTGCTGGTTCGCTTCCTCCTGCGCCGCGTGGCCCCACCTCATGGGTGCGCGCGCTTCATGCATGCGCGCATACGCAGTGCCCAAAAACCCGAAAAAAATTTTCCCCCCCAAAAAAACCAAAAACAAGATGGTGACGCATGCGCAGTGCTGGAAACTTGGTTTCTGTGCATGCGCAGAAGAAGAAGAAATAAAAACAATTTCAAAAATTAATTTTTTTTTCAAAAAAAATATATCCCAAAAAAAGATGGCGGCGCCCACGGACTAGCACCGAACGAACCGGATCCATGACATCACTGTGACATCACCAGCAGGTCGCTACTGGTTCGGGCGAACCGGTCAGGACCAGGAGGAACCCACCTCTGAGGGCAGGGTCACGTAAAGCAGGCTGCCTGAGTCCGATGATTGTAATTGTAATGCAAGACAAAGAATATTTACAGCAGAGATCGACTATCTACTATATTATTATTGCATTTCATTTGCTTGTTTATTTATTTCATAGCATTAATAGACCCTACCCCCACCTCAAATCTTGCCAGCTCCAAAAAAACAAGTAGCAAACATAATACAATAAAACATCACAAATAAACTAGAAGCATAAAATAGCAGAGCAAATCCACTCTCCTCAGCAGTGCAGATGGGAAGGCCCACATTTCTCAACTCTCTATTAAAACTTTGCAGAGCAAGTTTTCACAGAATATGGTGTCCTTTGCGAAGGTACAGTTTGTACAATGTCTCAATCTCAGGGAGTTGCTGTCTTTCCCAAAAGTAGAAGAAAGTTCATTGTAGGTTGTATCCACTGGAATCCAGAGATTTCAGTTTAGTTCTCGCCAGTGTTTTTGGCTCATCAAAATCCCCTTTCTAGTTGACAATGTTTCGGTATCCATAACACATGTGTGACCCATGCTTTCTAACCATGCATGAACACACACACAATCCTATGATGGAAAATGCACTTTATAGGTCCAGGAAAACAGAGGTCTTTATTCTGTCAAGTAAATACATCTGTTTCTTCGCATTTAGAAGAACTCTCATGATAGCAAGATTCAGTGCCCTACTCTTGATGCTAGTGAAGGAATCTTTCTTACATGGAACATTTCTATATTTGCTCAGAAGCTGCCATACAATCCATTACTTATCTTGTTTCCTCTATTGTACTTACCACTCGCTGTGCTAATTGGTCAGAAATTGAAGTTGTCCATGTATAAGTTTCAGACTCTTAAAAGGACATGTGGAGAAAGGTAGCAAAGTTTTGATTAATTGGTATTGTCATTATGAGATTATTTGAAGATCATAATCCAAGACAATTAAAAGTAACCAATTCCATTTGTTATTTATTGTAATTGTATATCGCATTGCTATGTTTCGTAGGGGCTGGCTACAAATTAGTAAAATAAATAAGATGGAAATAAAAATGGATGTTCTATGATTTTAGCTTCACTGGACACTCAGTAGGAACATTTAGTGACTATACCATTTCCTTCCTTTCCTTCCTCCCTTCCTCCCACTCTCCCAGAATCATGGCTGCCCACTTGATAAAGATATGTTGAGAAAAGATTGTACAGGTTATTTAGATTTTAAAAAGTTTTTTATTCCTACTCTTTGATATCTTCTAATATGACTCAAAATTGACAGAGTAGGGCTATGTAAATGAGTTTTAGCACTTCTCACATAAGAGCTGAAGAAGCTTCTTGGATGAGAAAAACAAGAAAGTCTAGTTTCCTCTTGAAAAAAGCACCTATGGGATTCTCACATTGGACTCTACAACCAGTGTAAATAGGTCACAATCTGTAATATCACTGAGAGATATTTTCCCCTCTAAATCATTTATGGGACAGTTTTTAATCTCCACTTAGGTCTTTCTCTACAAACTTTGGCAATATACTGGTCTTTCTATATATCTATCCCGCTTGTTACAATGACCATGATTTTACTGATCCTAGGTCAGTGATGAAATCCAATTTTTTTTACTACCGGTTCTGTGGGCATGGCTTGGTGGGTGTGGTGTGGCTTGGTGGGCATGGCTTGGTGGGCGTGGCAGGGGAAGGATACTGCAAAATCTCCATTCCCACCCCACTCCAGGGGAAGGATACTGCAAAATCTCCATTCCCACCCCACTCCAGGGGAAGGATACTGCAAAATCTCCATTCTCACCCCACTCCAGGGGAAGGATACTGCAAAATCTCCATTCCCTCCCCACTCCAGGGGAAGGTTACTCTTCTTTTCCCCCCCTCCAGGGGAAGGATACTGCAAAATCTCCATTCCCACCCCATTCCAGGGGAAGGATACTGCAAAATCTCCATTCCCACCCCACTCTGGGGCCAGCCAGAGGTGGTATTTGCCAGTTCTCCGAACTACTCAAAATTTCCGCTACCGGTTCTCTGAACTACTCAAAATTTCTGCTACCGGTTCTCCAAACTACTCAAAATTTCCGCTACCGGTTCTCCAGAACCTGTCAGAACCTGCTGGATTTCACCCTGTCCTAGGTGCTACTGTACTGAAGCTCTTTCTCTCTGTTATAGCATCATCAAGAAATTGAGTCTAATAGGGCTACACCCAAAAGAACAGCTCTGATTCTTACTGTCAGCAGCTGGTACTATATTCTGTGCAATAAAATTAATAGGCAATTGGCAGAATTCTTTGGAGAGAGAAAAAATTATGTTAGTGAAAAATTGACAGATTTGGATTACAGATGCAGATATTTTAAAGGGAAAGGGCCCTGCAACTATTATTGCATTTTGCGCCTCCCCTCCCCTATAGCTTTGTATTTTAAAGTTTTTTCTGTAATAAATTGAAATATGGCAAGTTAAAACTATACAGTATTTAACAGTCAAATGAAGTTAAAAAGAAATGGAGGAGCTTGAAGTGACCAAATCCATTATTGATAAACCTTTTAAAGAAAAAAAAAATCTTCTTTAGATGATCTCCGGAGTCCTTTTTTTTATTGAGTTGAAGCTACAAAACTCAGAAAATATTAAGATAGGAATTAAAATTGCATTTTGGGTCATTTTTTCTTTTGGCCCAATCAAGTGATAGTACCTATGAATCATGGCTGACCTTGAAAACTAAGCAGGGTAGGATGCTGGAGGACCCACCAGGATATCTTAAAACTGTAGATTAGACTAGGAATTTGAAGAAAAAAAACTAAGAAAAAGTGGCAAATAGTTTTCATATATGACCATGATGTTGCCAGGAATCAAGTATGATTTGAAAAAGAATTCACCATTTTACTCCTTTCTTTCAGGCACAGCTTGAAGATAAATTTGAAAGCAATTTCCCCAGGCCCACAGATGGAAGGGATCCCGTCCAAAGTATGGTAAAGTATTTGAATAAGAAAGATCACTGTCAGTCAAAGTAATAAAAACAATTAAAGCAAAATCCCAAGGCTTATTTCAATATTTTGGTTCCCTCTTCACATTCCTGCTTATTTGGCCTATGGATGGGAAAAAACAAAGAATGACTGACATGGATTAAGGTAGCAAACATTCTACTAGCCTCTCAACATCTTAAAAGCTAAACAGCTACAGTGAATCTTTCAGCTGGAATCTCCTCTTAGCCTTTATTTAATACTGATTAACTGACTTTATTTAGATTGATTGATGGGTGGATTTTATATCCCAAGTTGCTCAAGATGTATATATACATCTTTTCCTATGGATTATTGTCACAACAATCCTGTAAAATGTTGTAGAGAAAGATAGTAACTGGCATAGGGATACCCATAAGTTCTGAGGCAAAGAGATATCATTTGTGCACACTAATCCAATCTTCTTCTGACTGAATATCTTAACATTACTAGAAATTAGGCATACTTGTTACTCCTTCTCTCCAATAAACATTTTTCCCTTATGTTCAATTGGTCAGATTGTTTTTGGTTTGAGAGACAGGCATATGAAGGGAGAGACCCAGTTTAATCTGATAAAGTATGCCAAGTCTCTTTGATGTTGTTCTTTTGTTCTAGATTCCCTTTCGGTATCAGATTGAAATGATCTTTATTCAATTATAATTAAATTATGTTTATTCGAATGTAATTTTCAAGAGGAAACGTCTCACAAACACTCCTGGGAATATGCAGTGATATTTGTGGCAGTGAATGCATTTTGTATTTTATGTTTAGCATTTTGGTGAATCTGGTGTTTGATTCTTACAGATGTTGAGATACTGTTCTGTTTTATTAGCATTTGGAAGGGCTGGTGCATTAGAAAGGTTCTATTGTCCAAGTCATAGTTTCATCGTGAATGTACAGATCTAACTGCCTTTCAGTCCCTAGGTATCAATAGTAATCTTGTTTTAAAGTTAATTTTCTGATAATGCTACAGGGCTACGTGTGGCATAAAACTACTTGTTTAGAATATACAGAAGAACAGTCATAAGAAAGTATAATAATCTATAGATCTAAGATGATGGAGGGGAAAATAATATTAGCCTATGCCATGATCAGGTGCATGGGAGAAAAAGAGAATTCATTCCACCCTTTATATATAGGCTTAGTAAAAAAAAAAAAAGGCCATTATATTGCTTCAGAGAAGAAGGCAATTCACTATAACAAAACCTTTGGGAGGTATGTTGATGGAGCCAACTGTTATCTGACACTGTCAGATACCTAGAGCTAGGTTTCCACAGCTACACTGAGGATGATTCTGCTAACAGATTTTATCCCGATGCAAGAGAAATCCAAAATAATCTGAGTTCCACAGGTCACCTTTCCAGAGACTCTAGCTCTGTAAGTTTGTTTGTTTTTTAAGTAAAGAAGGAAATAGCCATGGTGAAGATAAATTAAAAGATTATAAAATAGCATTTTTGAAGCATTTAATCTAGAAGGAATGACAATGCTGCCTTTGAAATAAAGTATTAGTCAATGCTCAGTTTAAATTTGCTCTTCTCTTTCCTGTTCTTTTATTCTCTTACTTTACAGATGAAGTCAGACTGGGTGTTTCTTGTGTTTCTTTAAATACCAAGAAGACAACAAAAGATATTTAAAACAGCTCACACTGATGTAGTTGATAGTTGTGGGAGGGAAATGCACCAAAATGTGCCCTTTTCTAGAATGTATCAGTCCTTACACCTTCTTGGAAAATACAAAGGGCAAAATAATAATGGGGGAAAGCCATAAAAGAGAAAGAGAGAGAGAAAAATTCTAGATAATAGTATACCCTTTTTCTGTGTCACCCTCTGTCATTTGAACATGCTTTCCCAAAGTTTGAAAGCATGTGTAAAAGACCGAGAAATGTGCATCTGAGGTATCTAGTTTGTGGATTTTTTTTTTTTTTTTTGAGGCGAGGGAGAGAGAGAGAGAGAGGGAGAGAGAGAGAGAGAGAGAGAGAGAGAGAGAGAGAGAGAGAGAGAGAGAGAAAGTTTTGAGAATTTTACTTTTCTATTCACTGTAGTCCTGGCCAAAGTAAAGCCCTCTTTTACATTGACGTCAAGATCTTTACTAAGATTAGGGTTTCATTTCTCTATTGCAGCAATTAGCCAGGGAATGTATAAAAGGCTTGAGGGAACCAAGCGAGGACTCCAGAGGAAAAGCACTTTGTACCACAGGCAGATAGCGAGAGGCAGAGAGACGGAAGAGTGGCAGGGAGAGAGGCTGAGCAGAGCCAGCCCAGCCAGCAAGGGGAAGAGCAGAAAGTTTCTGTGCAAAGACTTTCCTCTAGAGCCCTCCCTTGTCAGAAAAAAAAAAAGTATTATTTCACCTGATAGCTCCGGTAATAAAAGAATGAGAAAACTACTGAAATAGGAGAAAATTAGAGGAAAGTTAGCCTGTTCCGTTTCAATTTTAGAATTACAGGCAATTGGCAGCCCGTCTCTCCCTCTCTCCCTCTCCCTCTCTCTCCCTCTCTCTCCCTCTCTCTCTCTCTCTCTCTCTCTCTCTCTCTCTCTCTCTTTAGAGGACTGCAAAGGGCTTCTGGCTAAGTAAAAACAACAGTAGTTTGAGTTAGAGTTTTTGAAAAATTAAAAGCAGCTCAGGGTGGAAAAACGTTCATGTTGGCGTGGTGCTTCCCTTTTTCTTTTTTTCTTTTTCTTTTAAGCGGCTCTACTGAAGTGAGAACTGAGCCAACTTTGAAAGAGAGCTAACGGAGCACTATGAATTTTTAAAAAGCCCCTTATGTTTTATTATTTTTATTATTGTTTTTCATGAGGGCACACAGGGTATGAAAAGGGAACTCAGAGGAACCCTTTGAAGACGAAGAAGAAGAGCAAGCAAGATGGGTTTGTTAAGCATTGACCTGTTGATCACACTTCAGATCCTGCCAGTTTTTTTCTCCAACTGCCTTTTCCTCGCCCTCTATGACTCGGTGGTCCTCTTGAAGCACATGGTGCTTCTTCTGAGTTGCTCCAAGGCTGCACGTGGTGAATGGCGAAGGATGCTCACATCAGAGGGCTTGCGCTGCGTCTGGAATAGCTTTCTCCTAGATGCCTACAAGCAGGTAGGTTTGTGGACAGGCATGGGCTGAAGATCAAACATTTGAAGAGAGTCCTTGGGCTCCACTGCAGAGAGGAAGAGGTATTAAAACAGCATATGTGTGAAGTTAATATAACGTTTACTATATGAACACAAGAATTGTAAATATTACTATCCTAGGCATTTAGTGCAGAATGTATTAAGTTGCCATCTAATTTTGGTACCATCTCATTTGTTTCAGTGTTGTTTTATTAAGAGATATACATACATATTCTAATTTAGTTGCTTGGGTCTAGCTATTCTGTTTTTAAAACCTTTTCTGTAGAGATCACTTCCTGAGTAATTAATAGCACTATATTAAGGTCTCAGAGATTGCACTATTACCTTTATTGGTGATTTTCTTTGTGCCCTCCAAACGCTTCTTTTCTAGTGCATATAAACAGACACACATACACACAGAGTGAGTGACAAATTCTCCTGTCTTTCCTTTGTGAATATAATGGTAAAGTTAGGTGAGTCCAAAGATATGTAGAACTTTAGACTTAACAAATTTCTCGTACTGCCAGCTATTAAAATTAACCAATCCTGAGAATGTATGTATTGTCACTATTTAAAATGGTAGGCAGGAAATCAAACTTCTTCACCTCACTTATTTCCATCTGCAAAATGGAAGTAGCCATACACTGTTTTTCTGGCCCAGTTTCCATTTTTCAGATGGAAACAGTGAAGTGGGGAAGGTAATTGTCAGTTATTGAACTAATGCATACTGTATATCCCTTGCAAGAAAGTGCAGGTTGTCCTTGCATTTTGCAAGAGGAGCATAAAACATTTCAGAAGAGTATGTACAAAGGTTTTCAATATTTGTGGTTAATTAACTGATTGGCTGATTCCCCCAAAAAATCATCATTGGGGGGAACTTGTCCTATTGACATCATTTTATGGCTTGGTATTTCCCCAGTTGCTGACAAAGCAGAAAACTTAAATTCCTAGAAACTGATTTTCTGAAGAAAAAAAAATCTAAAAGAATAATAGCCATCTTTCAGCTAGGGTGAACATTCCATACAGAATTTGAATACAAAATTCAAAGAAGCCTTTGTTATGTTACGTGAGATAGATAAATCCAACCTTTTCATAACCTTAGATAGGAAGACACTTGCTTTTGGTTGGTATCAAAGGTGCTTTCTATTTTTGCCAAAAAAAAAGTTATTCAACAGATCTTTCCATTTTAGCCTTTTCTGTGGTATATGTATACTTCTGAGGGATCTCTTGCACCATGGAGAGCTCCCATGGTAGTATCATCAAGAGTAAATTGGAGTCTTAGGTACCCAGGGATAACTCTCTGCATATGTTTCCCCTTAATAGGTAGAATTATTCGTTAATAAAATAACTCTCACAATGTTCAATAAATGTTTCAAGATAAACAAAACATTTTTTACATTTCTGTGTAATCCTGTAGTGAGAAATATTTTGCCAGAATGTTATTGGTATCTTGAAGTTTAGGAATATACATATTGAAACTCTTTCACTGCAGAATTTATACAGAAGTGTAGACATTCTACAAGGCAATAGCGTAGAGGCAGACCTATATACTACTATATACCATAGTGAATGTTGTGCCCAGATTTCAGCCAGTTGCTTTGTTTAACTTTCTTTCAAAAAAAAAAAAAAAAAAAAGGCTCGAGACATTAATATTTGGTGGATTCACTGGGCTGACATTTTTTCCCCAACAGACAGAAAGTATAGGTGTTACAAAAGAATCAGAGAATCAGATTTTATGAGTATTTAAAATTGCAAACATATGAATTTATTTGGGGACGTTTTAATATCTTGACCTATATTAAAATTTTGCCTGGAGTAGTAAAAAAAACAAAAAAACCCACAAACACAGTATTTGTCTTGTTTGAAGAACTACATACCACAACACTTTTTGAAGTAGTATAAATCCTGACTGTTTTGAACTGTGCACTTGAGTGAAGTACTCCTATGGGTATCAGGTGCTCATCATTCTGCTGAGGAGAATTATGCAATATATCATAGTGGCTTTAATACAATAACCTGTAAAATATATTTTGTAATCCTGAATCCCTTCTTCCAATGTAGTTCACAAGAAATGCAGCCTAGGTTTCTTGAATACTAACAGTTCCAGTAGACTGGCAAGCAAGCAAATATTTCCCTTAGGCAAATAATAGCATCTTCATCATTATGCTATTAAAACTTTTCTATCCAGTTCTCCAGTTCTTCCTGCTCGTACTCTGTAATATATTAATAAACACCTGTTGGTCAATGCATTCTTTGAAGCATTTTTTTTTGCATCTAATTTTCAAGAAACAATTATACAAACAATATTTTGATTAATACCCAACTTTCATACATAGATGAACATACAAAAAGTATTTTCTTGGAAACTTGCATAGTCTAAATCAACCTATGCCCCCCATTCAATTTCTTCTATTTTATTTTTTACCCTCACAAAGGATAACCATTTCTGCAGCAGACACAAAGACTATCATTCATAGAAGTACTGCAGGTGAGATTTTTTTTTTGAAGGTCATACTATTCTGCAAGGTGCTTATGGGAGAACAAAACAAAGGTGTATACTAGACAAGATGAGCAAATAATTTAATTTAATAACTCCGTGATGTTTGTATGAAAAGAACATACATATTACAAAGGGATGGCTGTATTTTCCCTATACCCTAGAGCAATAAGGAGAAAAAAGGATGATGTACTATGCTTGAGTCTCATTTTCATAAAGTGTTTCCATTTTCTACTCAACTGCACCACTAATGTGTTTGAGCAAAGCCCAGCTAACCTATTCCACAGTCACCATAGTCAGGCTATTCAGTTGCCTGTCAGGAAAAAAATGCTTTGTTTCTACCACTAATGGCAGCAGAAAACCAAGAATCTGTTTTCAGATTGTCAATAGATTGTGCCAATTAGCTGGCCAGTGGAAGAAGCTAATGGTATTTCCTCTGGCTCTGCAGAATTTTTGCATTTGATAGTTTCTTGCAGCCATACAGTAGATGTAGGTTGCTTGTCCTGTTCCAGTCTAAAAAAAAATGCAACAATCTATGTCAAAATACTATAAATTGGATATTTTATGAACCAAATAGAATCATCTTCCTTCTTAAAGGACCAGGTACCCAGTCTTGAAATACTCTTGGATCTGATATTGAAATGACGGTAAAAATTTCTATTAGGATAGCAATTGTCAAGTTTCTTTAACCTATCTAGAGAAAGCTGATTTAACTATAGTGACATATGTATTTGTAATGTCTATGTAAGGTTACTGTAATATGATACATAATGAACTGTTCTTAAAGTTAGTTTACAAGCTACAATTGGCAGGAAGAATGTTTGTGGGTGCTAGTTACTCAGATTTTATTATATCTATTCAACCGTGGTTATATTGGAGACCTGTTTGCCTCCAGGCCTAATGCAAAATGCTGGTTTTCTTTAAAAAATATTTCAGAACATGTAAATTGAAAGATGGTCTGTATTTATTTCAATCCCTAGCAGCATTAAAATCAGCATCAATTATTATACTCTGATCCATCATAAAATCCCTTGGTAGTAGACATCCAAGACAAGGTTTTTTCTTTGGTGGCCCTATGCCTTAGGAAGTCTTTTCCTATCACTGTAATCTTTAAATACTTTTTCTGTTCCACATTTTAGACTTAATATCAAAATGCTTATCTACTGCTATATTTTATTCATTTGATTATATCATCTTGTTAACTCCCTTGTGAGAGCAGGGTGCCAAGAAAGAAAGGCTTAAAACTTTAAAATAAATCAATACTTTATACATCTCATTTTGCATTGGAGCATCCTAGAATGTGTATGAATATGATTTAGAATAGCACAGCAAAATAACTAAAAGCAACTGAGTGGATGTTCAGACTATATTGAGAGATGGGTAATTAACATTGCACTAACACTTTAAGAAGAGCCGAGGTGGCGCAGTGGTTAGAGTGCAGTACTGCAGGCTACTTCAGCTGACTGTTCAGCAGTTCAGCGGTTCAAATCTCACCGGCTCAAGGTTGACTCAGCCTTCCATCCTTCCAAGGTGGGTAAAATGAGGACCCAGATTGTTGGGGGCAATATGCTGACTCTGTGAACCGCTTAGAGAGTGCTGTAAAGCACTGTAAAGCGGTATATAAGTCTAAGTGCTAAGTGCTATTGCTAACACCTGCTCTGAGTTGAGCACTTGTCTCTTCCCTTCTCTTCAGCAGGCTATCTCTGCCAGGAGCAGAAAGAAGGAACTTAGTTGTGTTGTTAGAAAGCTGGCATAGTGGGCAAACTCTGTTAGAAGCCATGCTGAAATTAAACTTCAAAGTAAAATAAGTTTATTTACTGGCCAATACAATATGGAGCAATTTGTTGTTAAAACTGCTAGTTACAGATTATGTTTCTTTAGATAGAGTTATTGATGATTCCCTTCTATTTGCTCAATTTTTTTCCTTTGGGTATCCAGCTTTAGTAAGTACTTTCTACATCGAACTTTGCTGAACTTTGCTTTCAATTTTGAACACCTGCCAGGTTCAATGGAATTCTGTTTTGCACTGTTCCCTTCTTATCATTTGAAAAGCAGCCCCAGGAGGCAAGCTCACCCTATGATGCATAGAGTGGTTCTTTATAACAAGGCTAATTATCATAATGAGGGTTAATAGAGTTTATAGGGTTTATAACACTGGGTCACTTCACATTTTAGAAGAAGAGGTCAAAGAAAGGGCTTTTTTTCTGAGAGCACTTCATATACTTGCTGCAAAAGGTACTAAACTATTAGAATGGAAAAGGCAGTTGTATTTTATCATATATTATGAAAACATAATGCTGCCCACCCCACAGCTATTGTATATGTGCAAGATATCCACACTTGTTTTCATTTCTATAGGTCATCCAATACAGGCTTAGTGCCACCATGTTTGACCTGTATGTAGAATATATGTATAGAAATTATACAAACAATATTCAAGTCATTGCTGGTCTTTTGTGGGAGCTGAAGATGAGGTAATGTCGCCCTTTTCATAAGGCGGTGCTTCAACCTTGCCTGGAATCTCACTTTATAAATTCCAGGAATAAAGATAGGAATAACATTCAGCAAAAATTCATTTTCAGGGATGCTATCATTCCGTGATTGCATAAAAAGTATGGCACGTATAAATGTCCAGTTTTATAAAAAAATGTATAAAGCAGTTTTTACTTGCAAAGCAGATGTCTCATGCTAAGTGGGAGGTTAGAAAATAAAAGTATAGGTTGAATCTTTATTGTATGGATAGGTGATGGAAAGGATGTGATCCTTAGTAGAAAATGCAAGGAATCCAAAGGTTCATGCAATATACAGTACACTGAAATTTCCTTTCTTTGATCTTCAGATCTGTATGAATTTTCCTGAAATCCTAAAGATATTTTTTTCTGCTCCTTTGCAAATAAAGTGTCACTCAGGCTTAAACTGGAATTTCATATAAATATGAAGTACAAAATATGATCTTTTTCTGGACCAGACCAAAGGCCTATCTATTCCAGCACCCTATTTGGTCAGGGATCTCTGGGAAATCCACCAAAGAGAAGAGAAGCCAAAGCTCTCTGCCTTTCTTATCTCTGAGCAACTAGTGTTTCAGTCATAAATGTAGAAAAATAGGATGCTGGCTATATTACTTTTCTATAATGGTCAGCATGACCTCAAAAGCTGACTTTGTAGTTGAAAGTAGAAGTACAGTAACAGGAATCAAACCCATGATTTTCTGCATGTGAAGCATGTGCTATACTATATCTACACGACAAATTTTAATAGATTTTAATCAATACTATGGTCCTATGGAATATCTGGCAGTACAGCCACTTTATTTCTGGTTCAGTGATACTGCGGAGGGCTAAAGTAAACAAGGAATCATTGTAAATCATTGTAGCAGAAACCCAGGAACTTGGGGATGGGCATTAGTAGGAACTCTCTTATCATCCAGAGTTTCAAATTCCCTACTCCCTTTGAGGTTAAGGTGCCATTGCACCATATCACATATCAAAGCTTTTAAGAGAGAAAAAGCTCAGCTTTATACTTCCACTATATTTATTCATTTGTTGTGAAATCAAATGCTGGATTAATGGAAGATGGGCACTAGCTAGATGCCATTTTTTATGGTTCTGTATTAATCAGAGGGAGCACTGATTAACTAGGAATTATGGTATTTGTTAAATTTATGCTATCTTTTGTTCTGGGATTAAGGAACTATACAGAAAGCTATCTCCATCTTCCTCCACAACAACACACAGATTGGGCTGTGAAAATATGACTGACCCAAAGGTGAACTTCCATGGCTGATGGTGGACTTGAATGTAGTTCTCTGTTACAACTTCAACACACTAATGACTATACCAGACTAGCTCTCAAATGGCAATGTTGACGACATTTGTGGGTCAGTGCAAAGGTTTCTGAGGATTTCTGAAGTAAAAAATGATATCTTAAATTATAGTTTTATTTTAAGAACCAGAGCCAGGAGGTCAAGAAACCTGATACAGCTGGGTGAAGAGAAAGTGCAGCATATACAGTGTGTATCTTTGTTTATATATGATTAGAGGTTACTATGACTCTTCTTACAGCTTTTCATGGTTTACTGAAAGCCCTACAATGATTGCAGATACATCAAATGCTACTTGAGGGTCTCGTTAAAATAAGATCAAGTTGACCAAAGTCTCATCTTTATAGATCAGGAATTGAATCATTTTGTATTCTTTTCTCAAGGTACAAAGAAGCCTTTTACTGAAATTTAACCTAAAGGGCATTAAGTCAATGAAAGGTTGCAGCATAAATTTACTTAAATGGGTGTACTTTTTTCTCTCATGGTTTGTAAGGCTTCCAGGATTTCAGTAGTATGGGTGCACCCTGTATTTCAGATTAGGGCATTCTTATGAGAAAAATGTCTGAAGGTCCAGAAGACAATAATATATTTGCACACATCAGTCATGTGTGGCACAAAGAAAACATTAACTCCTAGAAACAGGAGTTCTACTCTATTTCCCTCAGATCTTTTCTTAGGTGTCAATTGGCATAGTTATTTAAGGTGCTTACTCTCTATGAGCCAGAACGGAAGAAAAACCCAGCAGCCAAGAGCAATTGCCCTGGTTTGGAACATCACCATCAAATTGTCAAAGGGCAGCTCTTGTTCCAGGTGCTGGTATATGTAAAGAATTTTGTTGGAGGTGGACAGGGAGGCAAGCCAACATGTTTTTACCATCTAATTTAGCAGTCCCCTTACCCCTCTCAGTTGAACAATGAATAACTGCTGCTTTCAGAAAATACTTGGTCCCTGGGACTTAGATGTATTTAAGGAACTGTAAAGAAAATCAGTAAATTATTCCAACAGTGGGGAAGGATCATTTCAGCTGTCAATAATAACCTTGTAGAACTCCTCCCCCATGCAATACTTTCTATGTTTGTAAATGAAATGTAAAGCATTTCAGTGCCTTAATGAAATATGATGGAATATAGCATCATTGTAGAAGCAGTATGTATTGAAAACAGAGGAAATATTGTAAGGAAGAGTGGGTGGGATTCTTTGTAACACGTCTGTCTGACATACTGGTCAGAGATATTTTGGCATGCTTTTAGGGCAGTAGAACATAGCCTTTTAGCCTATACCCATTTGATTTCATCATCTTTGCTTATTTTGGCCTGGAATTCAAGGAATCGTCTTTCCTTGCATTTCATGTGAGAAACTTGTGAAAGAAACTATTTTTAAAAAATCTTATCCAGTAGTTCTAAGTCCAAAATATCCATATTGGATGCCGAGGTGGCGCAGTGGTTAGAGTGCAGCAATGCAGGCTACTTCAGCTGACTGCTAGTTGCAGTTCGGCGGTTCAAATCTCACCAGCTCAAGGTTGACTCAGCCTTCCATCCTTCCGAGGTGGGTAAAATGAGGACCCAGATTGTTGGGGGCAATATGCTGACTCTGTGAACCGCTTAGAGAGGGCTGTAAAGCACTATGAAGCAGTATATAAGTCTAAGTGCTATTGCTATTGCTATTAATTGATAACAGTGGCTAACGTCTCCAGAGATGACATTCAGAGCCATGAACAATGTATATTGCAAGAGCATTAATCTTAGTAGAATATTCAGGCAAAAATATGCACAAACTGTTTCTGAAAAACAAGACCTCAGATTGTTTCTCATGTTACTTTGATGTAGAATGGGATCAGTTTATGTCATTTCAAATAATTCACAACTTGCTTGAGTTTCTTTGATACTGTTTTTGACAAAATAATATAATTCCTAACTTGAGAATGACAGTGCCCATTTCAACCTCATTTTTGGCTGAAATAATTATTGGATCTATGAATAAATAATCGTTATATCTAAGCCAGGAATCAGAAACCTGAAGCCCCAGTGCTTCCTAATCTTTGGAAATCCTCCATGCAATTTTCAATCAGGTACCAAAAACAATAGAAAGGTTTTCCATCATTTGGAAGCAAGAAAAATTCAGAAACTGCTGTAAAGATTCTGAGATAGGCTTAATTTTATTTAAATGTCCCTAAACTCCAAACTTCGTTACCTCTCTACACTTTAGCTCTCATCCTCTATAAAAATGTTAGATGCAGCCTCTGGCCATCAAAAATTTCCATCTCTGATTTGAGTCAAGAAAGTTCTGAAGTCTTCATAAAACCGTTTGCTCTTCCAGATAAAGCATAAGAAACTTTAGCATTTAGGACCACTGTGTGGTTACCATAAGGAATCATTTGAACCACTGGGAAGTGTCAGTTGGGGGGGGGAGAGATGTAGTGATTCTAGCCTCTGGTAAGGGCAAGGAAATGTCATTTTGGGAAAAAAAATATCTCCACTCATAGCTTCCAGCATCTCGCTCTTTAGAGGTGTGGCTTTCCAGGAACTGTATATAATGAATAGGGCCACTGAAGAGCACAGCAAAATTGTGGGTCCTGTCAGAGAAAAAAACAACACAATAGAAGCTATGAACTGTTCTCGTGCCAGTGGCTGTGAAGATTTGGATGAATCATTGTGAAATGACAGACTACTAAGAACTTGGATGTCTGTGAATGGAACAAAATAAAAAGAGTAAATCTTCAAATATTTCTGACTGCTCAAAGGAATTCTGAATATAACTCTAATATATTATGTCTGGGTTTAAATGACTGGTGCCTGAGCCCATTGATTATTTGGCAACATCTCTTTTCTGCAAGGAACTGACACAGTCTGACAGTCTAACCCCTATGGAGAATTTGAAAAGACTTAAAGTTGTTCCTTAAAGAGAGAGAAAATTGTGTAAAGGGTAGGATATTTTGTTCATGAATGCTACACTGGCAATTCTAATTCCAGTCAGTGATTTATGAATCAGACTCTTGTCTCCCTGCCTTTGACACCTCATTTTTCACTTTGCCTGCATAAGGAAGCCAATCATGGTCTTGCTACTGAATATAATATTAATGAGGGATTCCTTAGACTTAGAGTATTAAATAAAACTGCATATATTGAACTGTATTTACAAAGCAACTTTCATCTAGTAGGGTAATGACAATGATCTAGGCCAGAAGTTTCCAATCTTGGCAACTTGAAGACATGTGGACTTTAACTCCCAGAATTCCCCAACCAACTGGCTGTGGAATTCTGGGAGTTAAAAGTCCACGTGTCTTCAAGTTGCCAAGATTGGAAAACTCTGATCTATGCAGCCAAATTATCTGTTGGTAATAGGTAAGATTCACTGGGTTTTGATATGAATTGAATTAGAGACAAATAAATGATGGTGAGACTTCATTGATGTATAATTGGCTTATGGAATTCACTTCCACTAGATCTGATGATATTTAGATGTATGTAAAAAAAATGAGGAATTTACCAGAAGCTGTCAGTATAAGCTAAATGTGTCCCAGTACAATTTAAAACTATGTAACCACAGCTCACCTTGTAGCAATAAAATCAATAAATCAATTATGCATTCATCCTTTTCACTGGACAATCTTCAGTGGAGTGAAGGAGAGAAGTCAAAGAAAGCATGGATAACTTGAACTGCTGCTTTCAGTTCAACAGAGCTAGTGGTGGAAGAGCAACGTCCTATCTTCCCTATAGAGGAGAACTAAGGTGAGACAGAAATTCAATCCCATTTTCATAGAGCTCCATAGTAGACTATGTAACTAGCTTGTTAGAAAAGAAGTCCATGGTTATAGGAAAAGAAAGCTGGAGCCAGAAATATTGCGTGTGAGTGAAATTTCCTGGGTTTGCTTCTCAGAACTGCTCTCTTGCTGCCTTTGTCTGTAATTTCAAAAGAAGTTTGGCAGAGAAATATTTTTTTTTAATTTATTTATTTTGGATGACATTTCACTGCGGCGCGTTGTAGGTATTTTTCCAAGAGCTAATTCCACCCTCTTCAGTAATGAATGACAACAACAAAGAAACCAAACAGTCCCTCGAAATGGATGTCAATCCCATCTCTCAACCTGCTAGAATAAAGATGACCTTTGGGAATGTTACAGCTTCATCAAGACCAATTAGCAGGAGATGCAGCCAGTTGTGTCTAAGCATTAACTACTAGTCAGGATTGGCTTTTTGGAGTGGCTAATGCTAGCACAGAACAAGGCACCGACCTAATTACTCTGTTGCAAGAGCCGAGGAGGCCTTGTGAATGTTTGTTTGGCAAGCCTGTCTCATTAAGGACAATTTTTCCAAACAAACACAAGGACTTCTAACAGCAAAAAAATAAATAAAAAAAATTAATATGATAACCTGTGGCCACAAGATTTCTTTTGCTGATGTGGGAAACTCAGTGATGCAATCCATACTAGGGGATGTCCTGGTTTCTTTCCAGATATGTGATGACGTGAAACTGGTATTATTTATTTCCTGAGTCAGTTGTGATCCCTTGATTGGAAGGCACTTGTTAAATATTCCTTTGTTAGAACATAATTAAACCAATGTCTCGGCACCAAGAGGGTTTGATAAATGAAAGAACAATGATAGCAAAGATCCTGGATATAGAGTTTTTCCTTCTTCTTCTTCTTCCAGATTTTAAGTTCCCAATTTTTAAAGAATGGCATTAAATATTGCTTAGTGTAACCTTCAAAATGGAAGTACTATCATATCAATCTTGCTTTTTATAATTTGGAAAAACAAACAGGAAGCCACAACTGACAGAACTAGTTTTATATTTAACACAAATTGAGAGTCAGTTTGTTCTAGCGATTAAAGCACGAGGCCAGAAACAGGAAGACTGTGAGTTCTACTCCTGCCTGAGGCATGAAAGCTGGTTGGGTGACTTTGGACCAGTTAGTCTCTCTCAGCCAACTCACCTCACAATGTTGTTGTGGTGTAGAAAATAGGAGGAAGGAATATTAGGTATGTTTGCTGCCTTGAGTTATTTATAAAAATAATAAAGGTGGGATAAAAATAAAGGAAGAAATAACTATAGGACAATTCTGGTTTTGATTGCATGGGGTGGTATATTGTCTTGGACATACATGTAGCATGGTCTAGAACTGGGGTGTCAAACTCATGTCATCATGGTATCACATGACGTATCGGGACTCTTTTCCCCTTTGCTAAATCAGGCGTGGGCGTGGCCAGCACGTGACACATCTGGCCCGTGGGCCAGGAATTTGACAGCCCTGGTCTAGAAGCTCACAGGATGACTTAGGTTCAATAGTTTTTCTTCAGCCACAACAAAGTTGTGGGGGGGGGGGAAATAGAAGGAAACTATATACGGCATTTTGAGCAACAAGCTCAATAGAAATCAATGAAATAAACAAGATATGTTAAATCATCAATAGCTTTGCCAGGGTACAGAACTGAATTTCAAATGGATAATAGTATCTTCATTTTAGCCATATATATACTACAGAGAGAAAGAGAGAGAATACATAAATGTTCTAATTAGCATGCTAGTTAAGTATGAGCTGAATGATACATTTATTAAGTGGATCCACAGCTGGTTTGCAAAGGATACTTTAAAATGTTTGTCATATCCTCATCAAATTAGAGGGAGGTTTTAAATGAGATGGCAAGGAGTGCAGTCCTGGACCAGATACTTTCTACCAGTTTTATTAATGACTTGAATGACAAGGTGGTGAAAATACTTATTAAATCTGGCTATGACACATAATTGGATAGGATAATTAAAACCCTTGAAGAGATATGAAGTTCAAATTGATCTTGATAGAACTGAGGAAAAATAGATTCAAAAAAATAGACCAAAAGGGGGGAAGGTTTTTTTTTTAAATCTAGGAAAATGAAATCAATGCACAGCAATAAGATCAAGGATACATGGCCTGGCAACAGTCCATGTCCAAACGACCTTGAGATTGAAGATTATCATAAGATGAATGTGAGTCAGCAGTGTAAAGTGTCTGCAAAATAAATAAATACATGCATACATTCCAGGCGGCATCAATAGAAGTACAATACATTAATCATGATAATCTTTCCATTTTATTTTGAATTAGTCACACTTCACCTCACCTACGCAGTCCAGTTTTGAATACTACACTTTAAGAAGATTCAGACAAATTAAAATGGGACCAAAGAAAGGCAAAGGAAATAATTGGGGAGTTAGAAACTCAACCAGGGGTGGGTTTCAGCTTACCTCGCTGCCGGTTCTATCCAAAAATAATAATAATTTTTTAAAAAGCCAAAAAAAAGATGGCGACCGCATGCACAGTGCCAGAAGTTGGCTTCTGCGCATGCTCAGAAGGGAAAAAAATAAAAAATAAAAAAAAAATAAAAAAAATTCAAAAAAAAAAAGATGGCGGCCCCCACGGACCGGCACCGACCAATCCGGTTTGGTGACATCATCATGACATCACCAGCGGGCTGCTACTGGTTCGGGAGAACCGGTCCGAACCGGGAGGAACCCACCCCTGAACTCAACCCTAGGGAGGGAATTAAAGAAATGAAAGTATTTAGCCTTGAGAAAACTAAGGGGATTCATGATAGCAGTCCTAAATGAAAAGAGTAGGCCACTCTGTTTTCTATAATTCCATTAAAAATGATTAAAGACAGATTCTATTAGGACCACATGTGAGTTTTCAATATTTTTACATTAATGTGACCCAAAATGTGTCATGTTCTCCACACAAGTCCTAAAACTAGATAAAGAGGACCCAATTAAACATATGAATCAAAAACATTAGACTTCTTTATTTTTATTTACTCATTAATACCTACTATAATGTGAAATACTCAATACCATCACAATTTATTTATTGAGGAAAATGATTTGTACTTGATTTGCCTGACAGTGGACTGGTGGAGTCCATACTGCAAATAGTTTTATGATATTATCCAGCCTGGTCAGCATCAACAGTTGATTTTTTGGTTTTTTTAAAAATTGCCAAGAAATGAAATTTTCCAATTATATGTCTTGGAAATATTAGACTTATTATTTTAAAAGACTGATTCTTAATCTATTATTGATATTAGTATCTATGCAATAGTATAGTATAATTGTTGTCAGATAACTAATGGAAGACAAGAAGTGCATGCTAGAATTTACTTCTGAATGGGCTCAGAGGTGGAGAAGCTAGCAGTTTTTGTTTAATAAGATAAATGGCAGCAAGTCATAATAACTGATTATATTTTTGTTTTAATTAATAGGTGAAATTGGGTGGAGATGCTCCTAATTCCAATGTCATCCACATACCTAATGGCACTGCTGAAAGCAACAGCAACTGCAGATGGAAAAGCTCCATGGGAAAATATGGTAGTGAATGCCATCTCTTAGACTTTGCCAAATCAGAGCGCCCACTTGTAATCAACTTTGGTTCAGCTACCTGACCTCCCTTCACAAACCAGCTGTCTGCCTTTGGCAAGTTGGTGGAAGAGTTCTCTAGTGTGGCTGACTTTCTGTTAGTCTACATTGATGAGGCTCACCCATCAGATGGCTGGGCTGCTCCTGGTATCTCATCTTCATTTGAAGTCAAGAAACATAGGAACCAAGAAGACAGATGTGCTGCTGCTCACCAGCTTCTAAAGAAGTTTTCTTTGCCACCACAGTGCCAGATAGTGGCTGATTGCATGGACAATAATGCCAATGTGGCTTATGGAGTCTCCTTTGAGCGTGTATGCATTATACAAAGACAAAAAATTGCTTACCTGGGGGGGAAAGGCCCTTTTTTCTACAATCTTGAAGAGGTTCGACTTTGGCTGGAGCAAAACTTCAGGAAAAGATGAAATCCAAATTTACCAGATAAGAAGTCAAGAGGACTGTCCTTTTAAAATAATGCAAAAAGAAAACAAGTCACATTTTGTTTTAAATAGGATTTTTCTGCCTTTGGGGACAAAACAGGCCTAGTAAAAAGTTTAAATGTTCAAAGTGGTTACAAACAACAATGAATTCTCAGTAGCTCTCTGAAAAAGGAGCTGAGATTTTTTTTTTCCTTTCATAGAATAAGACTTCTGAGATTTTTGTGCCATGAGATAGTAGAAGCACCCAAAACCATAATTTACAAGAAGGTTTATGAAGAATGATATATTACACCCTGAGATAAAAATCACTTTGTCCTTCAGAAATTGTCCTGTTACATTCCATCATAGCATGTTCAGAATCTAAAGCTTGCCAGTTATCGTGAAATAATTATTTTAGTTTGTTGTAGTGAGGTACCATTTGGTAGATATTCCAGATTCCAGCATCTTCTATAAATTGGACAATTAATTGCCTTCTTAATTGCTGAAAATAAGAAGTGGTATTCACTCTGCTATAATACTTTTTGTTTTTGCAATATAGTACAGCTTGCAATTTGGAAATCTTTTACTTTGATTCTAACTCTTTCAGTGCTTCAAAGACAAAGAATTCTGTAAGAGCAGGTTATACCCTAACTGCATTGCATGATTAAGCTGAAATATCTCCTAGCAACAGTCATCGTGGAAATTACTTGGGCTGTTCTGAATCTTAGTTTATATCCCCCAAAGTGAATTTCTTAATAATTTTGAAGTAGTGAAGACTATTGTGTTTTGAGCCAATTCAGAGAATCTAGCTCAAATTGTTGCGGAGAAAAAATAATTAGAGGTGACATGATCTTGTTTCCCTGCCCTCAATTCTCAATAATAAGACCGGAGTCCAGGAAAGAATAAAAGTAATATATTTGCATAACAAAAATAAGAACACCTAAGTCTGTGTCTACATGGTGAAGAAACAAAGAACAAAAGAAAGAGTAACACATGCGCAGTACAGGTATCACATGAGAACTTCATATCAGTATACAGTGTCATTTCAGAATAAGAGTCCTGCTGACAAATCAAAATGAACGTAGTGACACAAATGGATTTCTACCATTTGTTGTCTATAAAAGAAATAATTTATGTTGAAAAACTTGTCTCAATCAACTGACAGTTTCTTTTGTCTGCCCCAAACCCAATTCTCAGAATTTTGTTGTGAAAGATCACTATTAGACTTATTATGTCTGAGCCTGGATACATCCAGGTCAGTTATGCAATCAGGTGTGCAATTGATTTCTCCTATCCAATTCCTATAACTGTTTTGTGAAAAGCATGCTTCAGTAAATATTACTTATTGCAAAAAAAAAAAAAATTGCTTGTGCTTTCTGCCAGCATAAACTAATTTTCGAAAGTAAGCTCTTCAAGTGAAAAACATTAACACTTGAAGTATTTTCGTTCAACTTAAACTTAGCCTTTAAGGCTCATCTCATGGCAACCTCATTTCTCATTATCACATTATTTGGGGGAAAAACAGAAGAATTTCAGAAGGTGCAAACTACCTGTAAATCTTCATCCTTTGCTGATCCCACATGAAGCTTTCAACTGGTGGATGTGGAAAAACATGTGGAAAAAGTGGTTGGGATCATGGAAGTGGCATGGGTTGGTACTTTGTATTGGATCACATAAGGAACAATCATGAGAACATTACCTTGCATTCTTTCTGCACTGAGGTAATGTCTGAGCAATGTATTGCAAGGTTATCTCTGTGTAAGAAAAAAAAATATTGTGTGTATCACAATCTTTTGGGAACGTTGATGGGAGAATGCCCAGAATCATATCCAATATAGAAACAAACTTGTTTTATGTTAAGCCTTGATGCATGGATGGAAACTATCAGGTTTACTTGCCTTTTTTTTTTTTACCAAATTCAGCAACAGTGCAGTTAATGTTAGCTGTTAGTGTATAATTTTTTTAAAAAAATTATTGCATTTGAAAATAGTGCAAGTGGTGTATCTTTCTGTGAGGATAAAGAAGACAAAATGAAAAGGGGAAGACATACTACTTTATTGGGACCGAGATTTTACTCATAAATTAATGTGGTTGGCCTGATGCAATTCTTGTTGATGCATTGTTTGCCCTTCTACCCAATAACCTGAAATTAGCTTTTAATCACATTCATTTAATGTGAAACAGATTTCAGCTTTAGGACTGATGAACTGCAGAGCAGTAGAAAGCCAAATCCTTTGTCCACCTTCCATTTTTTTAAAAATAATTTCCTCTTAAATACTAATTTTGGCCTCATGGCTACTATCCCTCTTCATCTGCCCGTCTCTCTACCCCACCCATTAAATGGGTGACAAAAATGGAAGGAGTTTTAATGAAATAGTTGGGATGGTCGAATTTGGAAGAAGAACACAAAGTGGAATGGTTTTGAGAGAAAGGCTGGGTGGTATTTTCCTGAAAGATGTTCTGTACAAAATGCATTGAAGTAAGAACAGTGAGTAGAGTTGCCCTGTTAGCACAATGAATCCATTTGCCCAATTTTATTCAAAGTACATAAAGATTGTGAAAGAAAAGAGAAGGGGTAAAAGTCCTTTTCTGAGGACAAAACGCAGAGAAGGGCAAGAAAGCATTAACAACCAATTAAATTCCACAAAGACTTAAAATTCCTTTTTAAGTTTTCACTGCTTCCTTATGGAACCATTGTTCTGATATTGGTCAAGATTTTTTCTAATACTCAACACATATTTTAGATTATGTTCCCCTCCAATGAAAGGATACAAACTTGACAGTGGGGTATGAATGCTATTTTTTTCTATGTCCACTTTTTTCTTTGCTTCTCTTTTACAGGTATACAACACATGGGCACACAATTATAGAGAAAGATGTCAGAGGAGTTGAGAATGAATGTACTAAAAAGCTGACAGATGGAGGGTGAGGAGGTGGCATATGTTGTTACAGTTTGAAAAATTTAAGGACTTGGTGAAGGTATAGAGACAGACAGTTGCAGGAAAGTAGTATTTTAATTTAGGATGGGGAGCATTGCTAAAATATGAAACAAGCAATCGTTAATATAAGTGAAATGCTCATCTTTTCAAACAGTAACCTGTTGGTAGGGACGCAAAACATATTTCTTAGCAAATAATTTCAGTGGCATTCTTTTAAAAATGATCTTCCAGTGAACAGATTCCCTAATGTTTCTCTTAAATTGTTGTTGTTGTTTTTTACTTCTCCTTACTTTGCCACTATGACATACAGGTAGTTCTTGACTTATGACTGTAATGGAGCCTGGAATTTCTGCAATATGGCATGTTGATTGTAAGTCAAGATCAGACCACAGGACAGACCCAATTTTAACACCATTTTTGTGGCAGTAATTATGTAAATGTGGTGGTCATAAAACAAACCCTGAAACCATTAAGTGAATGCTACAGTTATTATGTGGATGCCATAGTTGTTAGGCAAACCATTGTCTGCAATGGGCAGTTTTTGCTGGAATCCAGTCGTAAATGCTGATTTCTAGCAAAAAAAAAAAGTATAAATCACAGTTGTGTGATCGTGGGACAAATGGCCATAATGCAGGCAAGTTCCTGAATGCCCAAAATACAATCATGTGACTGCTGGAGGGGCAGTCATCAGAACTTCAAACCTGAATAGCAACGTCCATTGTAACTTTTGTTGCTAATTGACTGGTCGTAAGTCAAGGACTACCTATATAATTTATCAATTGAAGGCCTTATTTCTATTCATATTCATTTAATACTTAGGCAGACAGATTCTAGGTGAATTACACTTTGGGATTGCTATCTAATCCACTTAATATAACATTCTGCTTCAGGCAGCCTTTTTTACTTAAGATTGATCCCATTTAAGGCTCAGTCCAGAACAATTGTTGTGCTGATGAAGAAGTTTTCCCCTACTGTATGTCTAACAATAATTAACTTTTAAATCAGAATGGCAATTTAGAGCTTGAACTGAGTTTATTTGTTAGTCATCCAGGTGCCATAAGACTCCTGGTTGCTTCTGAAATCCCATTCTCTGCATATTTACTATGTTTATTGACCCTGTATTTACACATCTCAAAATGGCAAGTACCTTCTCAGACCAATTGATACAGCAGTCTGAGAAAACCACAATTATTTGGTTGCATCTAAATTAACTAGGTTATAGATTGTTGTCATCTTTTTAAGAAAAAGAAGACATTTAATGCACATCTCATTTTTCCACTGATTTATACCATTTAAACCTTATTGTTCGTGTAAATCATTCTGTTTTTGAATAATTATTCAAATTATTCTTTTTTTATATATAAATGCTTTCTTTTCAAACCTGGGGTGGAAATGAAATAAACAAAACAAAACAAAAGCACTATTTTGGATGGAGACAAAAAACAATTTAATTTTTATGCTCTTCTTTGTATTCATTATTTATTGCAAAGGGTTTTTTTTCCTTTTTGAGCATTGCAAACCTTCATCCTCCTCCCCATTAACTCTCTTTTATATGAGAGTTTTATAAGACAGAAAGACCAAAACATTTTGTTTGATTGCTGGAATATGCCTTAACTCAAAAGGGCTGAAAATGACTAACCTTTAATACAATTTAGCACATTTAAAAACATACAGAAATTGTGATTTGGTGTATCGATCAGTACAATAATTGTGACAAAGATACAGAATAACAGAGTTGGAAGGGACCTTGGAGGTCTTCTAGTCCAACCCTCTGCTCAGGCAGGAAACCATATACCATTTCAGACAAATAGTTGTCCAATCTCTTCTTAAAAACCTCCAGTGTTGGAGCAGTCATTCCACTGATTAATTGTTCTAAATGTCAGGAAATTTCTCCTTAGTTCTAGGTTGCTTCTCTCCTTAATTAGTAACCTAGAACTAACATTTTAAAGCTCTGTGTTTCCTAGCACTTTCTTTTCTTCCCTTCTTTCTGAAAAAGAAAGGGGAAAATCTAGAGGAGAATATATTTCTATCCCAGACAAAACTATTAGTGAAAGAAATACTGAGGACCCACATTTTAGACCCACATTGGGGAAAAAAAACAGCCCTTGGATTATCATGACTTTAAAATAAAATATACAGCTCTCAATTTTTAGACAGTTAAACTTTAGTATATGTTTTAAATGTTTCTCAAACAACATATGTATAAGCAGGGTGGGCATAGAATGGGGTTCCTGCATTCCATTTCATTATTCAACTGGGTTCAAAGAACCTCCCAGACATCAGTATGGGACTTACCTTCATCTCATCAAAAACAGATAACTCTTAAGATAGGAACACTGCTTTCATTTTGGAATAATTCATTGTCAGGGAATATACTTTGCAGTTCTATGTTTTGAATTGAGCATGAGGCAAAAGCAGTAGCTTGAAAAATGTCACTTGCAAAGCTACAAGTTTGCACTCAAAGTTGGCACTGAGCCTGGCCAATCTTTAAAAGATCAGTGTAGTCCAAGGAGATTTAGTTCTCCCCCCCCCCACTCCCCCACAGTGATGTGTTTTCCTTCTGGCCACAAGAAGGGAGGAAAACGTGTGTTTTTCCAAAAATCACTGCCTCCATACTTCCAAAATGGGTTGCTGCCCTCACATGTGGCTGTGGGAGATGCTATGGGAAAAAATATGGTGATAGGAGTAAGTGCAGGAAAGAGGGAAGGCGAAAGGATCTCTGTCTCCTTAGAATTTTTCCTTTTCAGCAAGTGGAGAATATAGGTAGGAATTCCAACCTTCCAGGATGCCTTCCAGATCGCTATACCGATCCAAGCTAGGAAAAAAAGAAAAAGAAAACAAATGTGGGCTGATGGGAAGTTATTTTCCCTCCATAGCCACAATAGACATGGCCAATGAAGCACAAGGCTCTGTGGTTGGATAGGACACGGCTCTCCTGCAGTGGACCTATTAGAGCCATGCAGGTTGTCAACGTTTCTCAGGCTCCTCCTGCTAAAATCAGAATGTTCACTTGGGAAACTGCATTGCATTTTCCAATGGAAAAGATGACTTTTCTGTCAGATCTCACTGATCCAGTTTCAGTCTGCCTCAGTCTCATTCTGACACCAAGATGGAGATTCCATTGGGAGGACATGTCCTCAACATATAGTTAGCAGCCATCTCAATGTTGAGACAGGAAAAGTGTGTAGATGAGACCCCAGTCTTATCCAGAACAGTCTGACTTGAAATCAAGTATGATCAGAGCTAGATCCAAACCATTCTACACAATGGCAGATCTAGTATTCAGTCTTAGATGCCACTTAGGAAACAAGCTCTGTTTTGTCTTGTATTTTGAGCTCTGTGAAAATATAATCTGTGAAAAACGGATTTCACGCATCTTAACATTAGACTAGCAGTATACTTTGCTTATATTTTACATTTACGACAAGGCACATCAGTGAATCAGATTCATACTATTTTTAAAAATAAAATATACTATAAATCTGTGAGAAGGCTTAATGTGAGATCACTTATATGAAGGGTATTTGGTAAAGTATATTTTTGTGAGCTTATTTGGTGTTCTGTGTGATCTTTTGTGTTGGCAGATGTTGGCTTTAGATCTTTAAAACCTACATTCAATAATATAACCAAAGCAATAAAAGATGTATCAGGTAGGGAATACAGGCCAGTCATATTCATTTCTTTACCATAATCAATTCAGAATCCATATTGACCAAATTTTACCTGGACCCAAGACTTGGTTTGCAAAGAGGAGAAGTTTGGATGAAACAGAGATGCTGGTGTTTTCATGAAGACCACTAACAAAAGAGCACCATGCTCAGTTGGTGATCAGATGCTTTCTATACTGGCATTTCTTTTTTCTTCTTATATCTCTGGGTTTAGAAATGTGGATGTGTGTTTGAAATCCATTTGATATGAGTCCTGGGTCAATATGGTGGAGAACATTTGTTTATGAGTATGCTTGTTTTATTCTTAAATGTCATAAATACTCTTTGTAGAAAAACGAGCAAAACATGTTACAATATTGGTGCTGTGTGGACCATATACTTTATAGAACTGTTTTTTTCTCCTTGTATTTTAATAAAAGTGGAAGAAAAACAATACGTACTCTCTCTCCTTTTTAAAATTATTGTAGGAGATGTGTTTCTGAAGGCAAGATGAAAACAATAAATATCCACTTTAGATTGTGCAAGTTTTGCAGTAGCCTGATTTGGGATGATCCAAAAGTAGTATTATAGATTCATTTAATGTAAATGAAAAAAGAAAATATAAAAGCTGGCTGAAGCCCAATTTGTTCAGATTTAATAATCAAGATTGGAGCCATAGTGGGTAAATTGATGTGAGTAGAGGGGGGAGACTTTAAATGTCTCTTTATCAAGGGCTAGAGGGAGAAGAAGGCAGCAGAGGAGATGGGTGACCCCTCTAACAATAATATATATTTGGCTACTCAATCTTTTCCTAGTTTAGTATTATGAGTCTAGGAGGATCAGTCGCAACCACTATTGTTTCCCTCTATAATGCCTTTGGGTTTGATCCCTAAGGCAGCATGAATGACCCCAAGGCCTGTGAGATCGTAATGGCAGCAACTACCTGGACTGAAGTTCTGTGTGATGCCAGAGTATAAAATGTTGTTGTTATTAAATAGGAAGTTCAGTATCAGATGCTTGGGCTTACCATGATACATACTGACACCAAGCCCATTACATTTTCAGTATCACTGATTTCACTGGGAGAGATTTAAGCACATGTTTAATACTCCAATTGCAACCAATAAAGCATAAAATGTTTTAAATTGGTTAAACCATGATATCCGGCACAAGTGACTTTTAAAAAACACGCAGTTTAATCTAATGGCTTATATGTAATACAGCTATGCTGCACTTTGAATATACTATTCCACATCCTTTTTCCCCCCTGAAATGAAACAGGTACCAGATTTTTTAATTCAATTAGATGTACTTAACAGTGCAATCCTATACAAAAATAAATCCCACTGAACTTCCTTACCTTGCCACATACACAGAAAATTAAAGGAAGCTTAATACTGAGTATCACTATTCATTATTACTGGAGAGGAAGAGTCATACAAATGAATAAGGAGCAAATAAGAGGATATAAGTGCTGCCAACATACATTAGAAGTTCATTAGCATTTTTTTCTGTCAGCTAAATACTTTTGAGAAAGCAGGTAGTGATCCTGTTGGCCACTGGCTCATTCAGTTAATTTAAGTATGGATCAAATTGATCTTAATATTTTATTCATTGATAAATTAATGGATAATGGAGTAATAGATGAATAAGCCTCATCTCTTGCTTTCTTAATAAAAAAAATTCTAAAAGAAGGGGATGGTTAAAAATATTTTCTCTGGCTTCTTCAAAAGCTTCATTTAGTTGCTGGTAGGATTAATAATTTTTCTGATTGAATTGGAGAAAGAAATGATGTCCCTTCCCAATTCTACTTGTACATTATATATTAAAATTGTACCCCATTGATTCCTGACAGACTTGGGTGTTTGTTCCATGTGGTTACAGAACCACATAGAACAAATAGAATTTCCACTATACAAAACTCATAATGTATAAAAATAGCATCCAAATATCAATATTGATGACAATAAATAAGAGTGTAATATAACAATTAAAAAAAAGCAGAACAGCCACAATGAACAATCTTTCTTCAGCAGCTATCCAGAAGAGTTCAGTTTTTACCACATGCTGGAAGGCCATTACTAAGGCTAGCCATGTAGAGGGAAAGATTGTTCCAGAAATAGGCAATACAATGGAAAAAACATCACTTATGGTTTCAGTCCTTCTCATTTCACAGAACTGGAGCACTAATAGCAGCTTCTCCTGGGAGGATCTCCTTAGACAGCTTGACTCAGAATGGAGTGGGCCATAGAAATGATGTTCTCCAACACCACAGAAGCAACAGGAAATTTTATGTGATTCAACAGAGATTGTTGATATTCAATATGCCATTAGAATTTTGTGTAATTGATTTTTTTTCATTTCCATTTTTACAAGTTAATGCTTCCATAGACCACTTTGAGGGAACCTGAAATTATAAGTTTAATGGTAAAGTCAGTCAGATTTCACAGACATTTTATTTCTGCTATCATAAGAGATAGGAATAGAATTCTGTTATCATTCTGGTCCTCTCTTGGGATACCATAACAAAGTGGGCTTGCAGAATAAAATAGCAGTATAGATAACTTAGTTTGGCCATCCCTGGAGATAAGAAAAAGAATGGGTAGCCAACAAGTTCCAGTTCCCCAGACCATAAAAGAAATCTTATATCTTTTAATCAGAGTGGCTTAGGAAACTTTGATGGCATTAGTTATGTATGATAAATACTTTGTAGTAAAGCTTTGTTGGTAACAAGTTTCACTAATGCTTAAAACCTGTGTTTGGATGGAGGAAATGAAAGAGTGTATAAGAGATAATGAAAGCAGATAGGTTACAGAGAGAAAATGAAGGATAAAAAACACTCTCTTGCAAGACTCTTCCATTTAGTTTGTAGAACTTGCCTGAAGTCTCGAAAGAACTCACCTCCTCTGACTGAGAGCCAAGCTGTTCCCTCAGAAACAGACATCAGTGGGCAAGGAAAAAAGCTGTCTACAGTAAGAAAAAGGACAGTTAAACCTTCCTCAGCTGAGGCTGGTTCCAGATTTGTCTGTGAAGGGGGGGGGGGGAACCAAAGGACATAAAATTCTTCTGCCAAGATGGCTTATCTTTTAAATTGGACTCTATAAATTGGTCTGATGGTTTGATTGAAACTTCAAGGAGCCTAGGTTTGTTTCAGAGATCTGTCTAAAACTCAGGAGTGAATGTATCAATTTATCACCCTACTCTGTTAGTTCATCCTACATCTGCCTTCAGTTGCTTGACTACACCGCATATCTACAGAACAGATAACTGGCCCACTAATATTAGTTTTAGAAGTTGGATGCATAAATAGCTTGATTAAAGCCCTTCAACTCTACCTCATGAATACAGGATTCCACAGGATATCAAATTATGGCAGCAAGGGAGAAGGCGTATCATAGCTGCTTCTTTTAGCACTAAGCTCTTATTTAAATGAAGACTTTATAAAGTTTGAGGCATGGGGTTTATAAACCCCATCACAATTTAGTGTCTCATCAGTTTAACATACACAGCATCATATTCATAGTGTTCTCTTGAACATAGAGTGAACAAATGAAATCATATTTTTGGTTTTTTACTCTTGACTTAAATTTTACTGTCTCAAATGCTATATTTTTTAATATGGGGGGTTGATGTGCTATGGTCCAGGGGGTTGCAAAGAGTCTGACACAACAGCATACTATATTTTGATTCACAAAAGTGAATCTTTTGAATCTTTTCAGTGCAATATATTTTGAACGTGTACCAATTTTATATTTATCTATTCATTCAGCCAATCTGTATGGCCACCAATCTTGCAAATCTGACTCAGGAAAGCTGCCATAAGGTTAAAACCCTTCAGTACAAATGAATAATAGCCACATGAAATTCATAACTCTAATGAACAATTTGTGCAGGTTATCTTCTCTTTGGTGTCTGATTGGATAAATCATATGCCACTAAAGGTTAACTTTGTAATCCCAATGCTTCTGATAAATGCTCAAATCTGCACTTCCATTTAAGTCACTCTTTTTGGAGTTGCAAGAGGAAAAAGTCTTTGGTTACTGGAAATATAAGAGGCTGTACTCACTTCCCCTGTGATTAAGAGATTGCCTTTCTTTTCAAGACTGTGGGTGTAGAACAGCCTTCGCACTGCTCTTATGTATTTTTAGCTGATTAGTTGAAGAATCCAGCAAACCTGCAGTTTTTATAAAACAATTTGCTTTTATTAATAAAAGCTTCTACAGCCTTCCTGACTCTATGACCCAAGGAAGCCACTCCTCTTTCATTCCCCTGCAAGCCATTAAAACACACAGCAATACTTGTGACCAATTCATTCTTTCCTTTTTTGTTTGTTTGTTTGTTTGTTTGTTTGTTGATAAGCCAAATGATACCAAATAGCATTTCAGCATCTCTTTCAGTGTCTCCAGCTTCTATTCTTTCTTCACATAACTGCCAATGAATTACAGAGTCCCCAATTCAAGTTTGCACTCTGAAGAGCAGAATAAGAAAAATGGGGCAAGTGCTCAATTCCTCAAGTTCTTTGTTCACCTGCATTGAGCTAGTTCAAACACCAATATTTATTCACAATATGTATAAACTGTTCCAATCCCAGTGGTCTCTTGTCATATACAATACATACATACATACAAAACATAGGCAATCCTCCTAACAATTACAAATACAATACAAACCTCCTTCACAAGACAAAACTCAAGATAGGTGCCCCACAGTTGGTTAAGCAGGCCAAAGGCTCACTGGAATAGAATTACAGTTATGTCCAAAACATCAGCAAAATAGTGGGCATACAGTTCTGGGAGAGGATAATCTATAAATCTTGTCATCTCAGCCATATCTAGGTACTACAATAGGAGGGGGGGTTACAAAAGGGTTTACAAAAGGCCCTCTGTGAAATTTTGGGCCTGGACAACCTAGAACTACGCCGCCTACCGTCTGACCTAAGCGTAGTATACAAAATTGTCTGCTACAATGTCCTACCTGTCAATGACTACTTTAGCTTCAACCGCAATAATACACGGGCAAACAATAGATACAAACTCAAGGTAAACCGCTCTAAACTCGATTGCAAAAAATACGACTTCAGCAACAGAGTGGTCAATGCCTGGAATGCACTACCTGACTCAGTTGTTACATCCTCAAACCCCCATAACTTTAACCTTAAACTGTCTACCGTGGACCTCACCCCATTCCTAAGAGGTCTGTAAGGGGGCGGGCATAAGTGCAGTAGAGTGCCTACCGTCCCTGTCCTATTGTTCCCATTTATTCGTACTCATTTCTTATGCTTATACTTATACCTGTTTATACTTATATGTTTATATGTTATGTTATGTTTATACTTATACTTATTTTCTCATACATGCTTGACAAAATAAATAAATAAAATAAAATAAAATAAATAAATGACTGGTCTAAAAGAGCAGATTAAGCATTGATGAAGTATTCTCTGATATATCCTATGCCGTACTTTTTAGAATTGTCTGGATAATAGCCAGCATTTTGAACTATGTCTAGAAGCCAATGCAATGACTTTAATAGATGTATAATTTACTGGTAGGTTATTCCACCAGGATACTGGCTGCCATATTTATCCCAGCTGCAGCTTCCAGGTTGTCTCTGAAGGTAGTTTCGCATAGAACAGATTCCAGAGGTTCAGTTGGTAAGATTAACTGACCAATATCCTTGTGTTTAGTTTTTGAATGGATATGCAGTACCAAGCAAGATAGAGTCCAGCAATAGGCTTTTTAAGTACAGTACTGTATATATTTTTAATAGTGACAGCCAGCTAGAATTTCTCATTTTTTTAAAAAAAAAATTAGAACTGGGCAATCTGGGCAAAGCAAAAGTCAGATACCTAGATTATGTTTCTCTGAAAGATTTGTGCCTCACCCATTCAGTGGCCATTTCATAGCTTGGTGCTTAGTTGCTTAACTAGTTTCTCCCACAGTCCCTACCTTATTAAGGCTGTAGGGCTTTAAGATATCCATAGTAGAGAAAATGAAAGACTCACTTGCCTTCTGGGCTGCAAAAGCAGCTGGCTGGCCCCTCAAGGGTAGAATTTTAAGTGTTTTAATCAATTTCACATTTTATCTTGCAGCAGAAGCAAATGGGCTGCTTCAGTGATTTAAATGCTTCTGTCTCTGGGACAACCTAATCCAATTGAACTCTTTAAGTTTTCCTTTTTTGGTGTGCTTTGTTCCAGGCCAGGTAAGTAGATAAGACAAGCCATTACTAAAATCATTATGGGCTGGATCATTACCCAGAATACCATCTGCTGTTATTTTATCAAGCCTCCTCTTATTAAACTGTCATTAAATTGCCTCAGATGCTCACTTATGGTTGATGAGATAAATCAGTCCACTTGACAGATATGTAGAAAGTCAGGTACCCCTTTTTAAAATGTCTCAGCTACAATCGGGTGTCACTCACAATCTATTAAATCAACAATAAGCCTTTAATTAAATATAATCACCAGAAATGAGCTCTATTGAATTGGCCTTGTTACCTTTTAAAACAGATTGTCTTACCAATGGCTGGAGAAGATGGGAGGAAAAGGACAATGAGAAAGAGGCCATGACAGCTGGTGAGAGTTGATATGTCTCTGACCGATATAAATAATGAATGGCTATGTTGCCTGGACTCATCAGTGCTGTCAGGAAGGGAAAAGAATCTTCTCATCATAGTCATCAAGTTTTCTACTCTGCTCCCATTCTAAATTGGTAATCCTACTTGTGGGCATTGTATGAGAAGAGCTGTGTGAGTTTACGGTTCTTCCATTTTCAAACTAACACATTTTATTAAAAGTCATAAACTTTCATGAGCTACCGTTCACTTCATCAGACAATGTCCACTGTTTGCTATTTGTTAGTCTGAAAAGGTGCTACCAGAGGCTTGTAGACATCCTCCAGCAGAAAATCTGTCACCTGTGGACACTGTCTTAATTATCTTTTTGGCACCAGGCAAAGATGTTTTTGTTCTCCTGGGACTTTTTATTCTTTATCACTAACTTTCCTGTGCTGCAGTGGCAGCTTCCATGTCTATTGAGGCGTCATGTGTCAAAATGGTCATCAGCAGGCACCACGGTAGGTTCAAAGCCCTGCCTTGTTGTACTTATGTCAACTTTATCTGCATGTTTCAACTGCACTGCCACCATAACTGTCAATTCATATTTTTTGACCTCTCCCTTGCAGATACTGGGTTACATCTTTTTAAAGTGTATCCTTCATTTACACTTATTTGGTCTAGACTATGAAGTGAATCTGCCCTGAGAAATAATAGTTCTGAAAGGTAACCTAGAAATATTTTAAATAAAATAAATTGCATTTTCAATGTAATTCATAACTCTGAAAGGTGACTATAATAGGGGTTACCTGGATCTTGGGGAAGCACATTCCAGAAAATCAGAGCATTAATAAAGAAACATTTATTTTGGCTCCCACCTCACATCATCATCAGCATATTGACTCACTCCAGATTGATGGCATCTCACAGAGAATTCATTCAATGTTAAATGGACAAAAGGAATGAACCTTGCAACTTATTCCTCAGCAGACATAATTGCCCGATGAGAATGCAATCCTGTAGAGAAAGCAAAAGAGTCCCAGGGGTGCTTAAGAACTTGTACATTTATTGTCTTTCTCAAAGTCAGTCTTGGTTGCCAGCTACAATATTTCCTCATTGTACAGGACAGTCTAGGCATAGAGATGCATAAACTCATAATCTCAAGGTTGAGCTACAACAATCTTCTAGTGTATAAACAGCAGTTAATGGAAAATCATACATCTAGACTGCTGAAAGCAAACTATTGTGATTTAAAAAAAAATCAAATGAACACCAACTTTTTAGCAACTACATAGACAGACCTTCTCCAGGATGATCTGTCCCAACCTGGCCCTTCAGGTTTTCACTGGTGTACACACACACATACATACATACACACACACACACACACACACACACACACACACACACACACACACACACACACACGGTAATCAAGTCCATCTTGCTGGTGATTATCTTCTTTTTCCATTCACTTTACCTATCATTATAGCCTTCTCTAGAGAGTTGGGTCTTTGCATACTGCGTGTATCTAAAGTATAATAATTTGAGCTTGGTCATTTGAGCAGCATATTGTTATGGTTCTGTTTGAAGTTTGTTACTCACAATGAAAGCTGTACTCCTTTTCTATGTAGGCCATGACATAACAAATATACAAAAGGGACAGAGCTTGAGGAATGATGTTATGACATTACTTTCATCATTTTGATGAACATGACAAATTCCTATTACTGCTGTGTAGTTCTGTTTGTTTGTTTGATTGCATTCTTCTTTGGGATTAGTTTTAATATACTACATATTTTAAAACTACATTATTAGTTTTAATAAATCAGGCAACATAAAGGGAATGAATGAAGAAAATTTATTATGATATAAACTTCAAAATTATGTTGGATATAGTTGGACAACAAGCCCTATAATCCCAGTTAGCATGACCTAGGCCATCTCAAAAATACCAGAGTAGGCAAGACTGATTTAAGGTATAATTATATTTGTTACTCTTCATAGTTCCATAACCCCCTTTATTGATTTCCCTGTAACACTTAATCATCTCAAAAGTCCCAGTGTCTACAATTCTTCCTTAATCAAATAACCATGAAATTGTAACTTAAATGTCATAATCTTAGTGCTTGTTCTAAAGAAAAATCTATTATAGGTATAATTTAAATGTATTATTGTTACCATTTACAACACTAAAATAGCATAAATTGATAAAACTATTTCTGTGCATAAAAATGAAAGTTTTCCTTCCTTCATTTTTATTACTCTGCTATTTTCTTTCTTTGAAGTCTCTTTCATAATTTTTTGTACAATTTGTCTCAGTAATAGAAAAAGGAAATGGATATATATATTATAAATATACAAATATACTGCTACATCTTTTTCTATTCAAACTTCACTATCCAAACGTCTCAAAAATTGGACACAGATGACTACAGTTCTACTCCCCACCCCACCCCACAGCTTCTGGGGAGGATTTATTTGCCAAATTGTCTGTTGGTGATCACATTATTAAAATTGCTTAAAGAACATTAGAAAACATCACTCTAGTATTACGTTAAATAATAAAAATCAAAGTACTTTTGGAAAACATTTGAAGAAACACTGTTTTGATCTTTGCACATATTAACTTGTGTCATAAACAAAATGTATTGTAGTCTGGTCTAAATTATCATATCCCAGAGATCAATAAATTAACCAAGGTCTGCAGTCTATATAATCACTATTTTTCAACTGATTTATTTTCATATTAACTTTCATTGAAAGCAAATATTCCCAAATCAGCAGCAGAGACAGACAGATAGATACACATAGACCAGACTTCTCATTTATGATCACTTAAGGCTGGGCCTTATTACAGACTTTCACAGCAGCATGTGAAAACCGAGGCCTCTGAGGATCTACTGACCAGAAAATGGGGTTGAACTTAGGGGACCAAAACACAACACCAAAGAAAGACCCCATTGCTTAATTCCCTGAGAGTGACCCACTGTCAGCCCTCCCAGGTAAACCAATGTGGGAAGCCCTCGCTCCTAGAAGAATGAAATATTTTGGGAAATATTAAAAAGGCAGAATATTATATTTCCCTAAAGGAGAAATGGAGAAACATGCTCTTAAAGACAGAAGGTAGCCCCCAAGTCTTTCTTAATAGCCCACAGCAGATGCCAGCACTTAAGAGATAAAGAGCTTATTGAAAGAGGAAGACAAGTATCTAGATAGCTCTATTCATAAGCAAAGCAAATACTGCAGGCAGAAATCCATTCAAGACAGGGTATTTCAAAACTCCTTGGCTGAATGGTAGGATTAAAAAGCAGCCAAGATCCAACAGAGGATGAAAGACAGCCACAATAGGAATTGTCCAACACCCTTTCAGAACATAAGCCCCTTCATTGCACCACCCCCAGAACAGTTAAAAGTTCAAAGTCACAGAAACCTATAAAGATCCATCCACTCATTCAACCATTTGTTCAGCTGACCCAGAACTGCACACTGTCTTTGTGGTTCTGTTCAATAAACCAACTTTCCAATCAGCTTCCATGTTGTTTCCAGCTTCTTTCTCCCAGCTTGGAACTGAACCAGATGGATTTTTCTTCCAACACCAGCAAAAAATAGGACTACAGGAACTAATTCTACTATACTGTAATGCAACATAAACAGAATTTTGCAAATCTGAATACACAAACTTCCTACAGCCACTTTTAATTGCTTGATTAAGCAGATGCTTCCTAAGTTTCTTTCTCTGAGCCACTCTGGAATCCTTCCCCCCCAACTCATGTGGTTGGCCCCCAAGATCACTACACCATCACAACAAATCACACAACAGACCTCTTGGAAGAGAGAGTAGTTACACCACCAGGGCACATCCGTTCCTGCTTTCAGCACCTCCAGCAGAATAGGCAATGCTGTCATACAGCACCCCAGCAGCAGAGGTGGGTTCCTGCCGGTTCTATAGAACTGGTAGCGGGGATTTCCACCCACTCGCCGAACTGGCAGTGATGGCCGGCTGGACACACCCCCCCCAAACCGGCTCTCTTGGCGCCGCCATAGGCGCCGCCATCTTGTTTTTTGCTTCTGTGCACACGCAGAAGCTGTTTTTTGCTTCTGCGCATGCGCAGAAGCTGGGTTTTTAGCACTGTGCATGCGCGCATAGCGCACCCGCACAGCACATGAGGAAGCGAAACGTCAGCGAGGTAAGCCAGAACCCACCCCTGCCCAGCAGTATCCCCAGCCAGGTGGTCTCACTGGCCTGGCAGGAGTACCCACTATGTCAAACATTACAGGAGTGGTCCAAACTCTATACACAGAGCCTAAAATGGCAGATTATATAACTTGACAATGACATTTTTATTTTATTTTATTTATTGTAGATATTTGCATTTCCTTAAGAGAGGGGAGGAGAGCTGATTGGGCCATTGATAACCCAATCACAATTTGCCATGTCCAGTTGGAGAGTCTGAATGATAGTGTGGCATTTCTCAATTCCACTACTTCTGAATCCTTGAAGAAGGGAGAATCACTGCCTGCAGGGAGAAGATTGCTGGAATTAATGGCACCCTTCTGGAAAGCTCTCATGAGTATGGACCCTTTATTGTCAGTTGTATACATCCATAGCAGATTGAAAGAATGTTTATTTCAGCATGGCTAAGGAACATGTGCCATACAAGAATATGCGATCTGTTAATTGACGTTACAGCATGTTGTAGACAAAAGGCATGATCTCTGGGATGATTTGAGCTCATAGTTTCAAACTTAAATCTTTTGTCTTTCCTGTTTATTACAACATAAACATATTAACAGTTCTCCAAATAACATGGACAACAAAGAGGAGAGCAAGCCCAAGGCTTTTCTTCTTTTCTTTCTTTCTTTTCTTTTTTGGCTCCTTAAAATGCAAAACTCTCACAAAGCAAAAACAAACAGACAAACTTAGAGCTGCCAATGAGCAGTAGCATCAGAAAGTTATTTGCAGATGTCTGGAAGCAAGTTTCTCTTACTGGCCATTTAAATATCGGAACAAACAAGTAACAGCTTATATCTTTGAAAGCTTTCACATGTCTTCAAAACAAGAGGAAAACGGGACAAGCAGGAAAAAATTGTAGTGATTGACAGGTCCCTTAATTACAATGAAGAGTTTTGTGGGGACTCTCCAATCTATGGGGATAGATGCTGAGCTTTATATTACATTTTGATACATTCAGATTGTTGGGGTTTGCAAATTGTCTCAACTGGGTGGTAACATGGAGTCAAAGAAAGAAAGGATTTAGAACTTAGACCTAGACTTAGAATAACTTAGAATAGCTGGCGGGACCGCGGGGGAGGGCCTTCTCTGTAGCCGCTCCGACTCTGTGGAACCAACTTCCCCCCGAGATCCGTACTACTCCCACCTTACTGGCCTTCCGTAAAGCCGTTAAGACCTGGCTTTTCCGGCAGGCCTGGTGCCAATAGTTGTTCTGATTGGCCCATGCATGGTTGTGTGAATGTTTTATTTTAAATATATAGATGTTTTTTTAATTGTTTTTATATGTTTTATTTTTTTATGATGTAAGCCGCCCAGAGTCCTTCGGGAGTTGGGCGGCATATAAATTTTATAAAATAAATAAAATAAAATAAATAAATAAATAAATAAAAAAAAAAACACAGACTGGTTTAGATGTATACACGTACATGGAGAGAAAAACGAACCTTGTGAGTTTACCAGACGAATGGCATAGGAAACAAAGCTCTTACAGAATCTGGTAGTCCTGCTAGAAATACTTCAAAACTTCCTCCCAGAGGGGAGCAACAGAAGCAGACCGCAAAGTGAGTGTGTGGGGTCTGTAACAATGCTTTGAGCTCTAAGCACATAGCACTTATAAGCAGTATCCTGAATGACAGGAAGTGAGCTTCCTATAATCTCCTTGGCTGTCCTTACCACTCTCTGTATGGACCTTCTATCTGAGGCACTGCTACCACCAAACCAAACAGTGATGCAGTTTGTTAAAATGCTCTCAATTGTGCCTCTGTAAAAAGTGGCCAGGACCGAAGGAGAAAGATGTCCTCTCTTCATCCGATGCAGGAAATGCAAATGCTGGTTTGCATGCTTCGCTAAGGATGACGTGTGGAGAGAACAATTCAGATTGTTAGTTATCTGCACCCCTCGATATTCCTGTGTTATGTTATATCTAATTGGATAAGAAATATTCTTATTAGATTTCTTATCTAATCTTCATTCTTCTAATGAGTCCTTATTCTATTTTCCCTAGCTTTTTGTCCAAGTCTTCCTTTTCCAGTTCTATCTATTAAGAAACCTGGAATTAAGGAGAAACTTCCTAAGAGTGAGAACAATTAACCAGTGGAACAGCTTGCCTTCAGAAGTTGTGGGTGCTTCATTACTAGAGTTTTTTAAAGAAGAGACTGGACAGCCACTTGTCTCAAATTGTACAGGATGTCCTGCTTAAGCAGAGGGTTGGACTTGAAGATCTCCAAGGTCCCTTCCTGTTCTATTCTGATTGATTGATTGATTGATTGTTAAGTGTTCTCCTTTTGATTATAAATCTGGTGACCTAAAGTATCCAATTTTCTTATTACAGGAATGATGGAGGATTTTCTTTCTTTCTAAAACAAACAAATAACCGCTACATAGTAGTGATGCAAGTGGAAAAAACACAAACACACCCAGCTTTCCAATTCTTCTTTCAGTGTCACTGAGCTATTAAGAAGTCATACATTAATGTCACTGAGCAATTAAGAAATCATATAGTAAGAAGCTAGGCAAATGCACCAGGAAAGAAAGAATGATACAGAGAAAATAAAATCTTCCTGTTTCTAGATGCCACAAGGAGCGAACCAATGCAAACAGACATGGACAGGTTAAGATATGCTTATTGCAGGAAACAAATGAGTGGATCTACGCAGTGTGCAAAACCTTATTTTAAAATGTGGGAATCCCACTACTACCTTCACCCCAAGGGACAAATAAAATATATCTTAAAAAGAAATTGATATATTATATATTAAAAAAATTGAAGAGCTATCTAGGGAGGGAATAAATCATTTTTATTCACCACCAAAGTCTACAGCCCAGCCACACCACATCAGACTGTCTCATTCTTGAGCATTACTACTTAAAGTAATTTTCATTCTTATTTTCATTTTATTTCAGCAGTGGAACTGTTCCTGAGAGGCCTCCATTCACAAAAATATATACCAGTCCAATTCTTTCTGTTTCATAAATAATTGGCTGTCTTTCTGTTGTCGACGTATTTTATGGGATACTATTTCTATGCAGGTTTTTGGTAAATATTTTGCTCTCTCCTTGTTCCTTCATTGATTGTTTTTAATAAACCTTTTGGGCAGTGGCTCCAGAATCTTCTGGGGCCGTTTTTGACTGTGAACTCAACAGAGCATTTCCTGTAACAACAACATAGATTAGTGATCTTATTAATGGCCAATTGTATCATCCTGGGAATAAAATGAATAATGTGACCTTGTGTTTTACATAAATGTTTCTGACATTCAGAAAATGGAATGTGTTCATCACAGGTAACCATAGTAATTTGACCATTGGTTATTTCTTGTGTATGATAATTCCTGAATTCTGGTAATAATCAAAACAGTGGTCTTTGTGATAGAAATGCTTGATTATTCATTGAAGACACACCCATAGGGGAACATTCAGTGTCCTTACAACACTGCCCTGGATTTTTTTCCCAATCAAATTTGATGGGATTAACACTTGTTTCATAGAAGGTTGCATCATATTTTTTAAAAGAATAAACATTTTAAAAATACAGCTGTTAAACATTTGTTCAAGTCTGAAAAATTTCCCATTCCTTTTTATTCATTTATTTATGTTTACTTTTCTACTACTCTAATTTCAGTCAAAAAAGGGCCCACAATGCCTTCTGGAGTAAACAAAAGACTAGATTGTATAATGTAATCATGGGAAAAAGCAAACTGGCGTCCCATTTAAGAGACACTTAATTTTAAAACTACAAAGTTATTACAGAGCATAATGCATATCTGAGATAGAAACAGGGCAGGTTTCCTTCCTACATTTCCTGATTTAAATAACAGCAACAGACATTGTGAAGTGAATATTTGACTGCTGTACATGAGGTGTCTTTAAAGGCTGAACCTACCACTAGACAGTTATATATTAATGAATTGATCAATTAATTTGGAAATGTATTCTTTTTAAACTTTTTTTCTTAGTTTTCCATTTTAATGAAGTAGCTTCCATCTTAGAGGCAGAAGAAGCTAAACTCAGGTGGATCAAAAACTTCACATAACAAACCCCTACTTTCCAAGGTAAAAATTAAGGTTAGTTAGGGCTAGGGCTATGACTATGACTAGGGTTAGGGTTATGGTTGGTTTGTCTTCCTTGAGCAATAAGTCCTTTTTAGAAGGGGGACTTATTTTGTATTTTCTAGAAATCAAATTCTGTCCTTGCAATCTATGAATAAGTTGCCTATCTGGCTCAGATGTGAAATACGTTGCTAATGAAATATTTCTTCCTTTCTTTCTTTTTTTCATTGATCATTTTGAGTGAATAGGCTTTTTGATTTTATTTGCTGGATTTCTGTTCAAGGTTCTGGTAAGACCTCTGCACCCCCTTCTTTAATACATTAACACTAAACCTTACATTCCACTCTGCCTCCTGCCCTCTGCCCCACCACTCAGTTGGTGCCATCTACCTTGGACTTGCCATTATGTTCTTAAATGTCTTTGTAAACACACTTCGTATCCATACATTCAAAAATGTCTTTTGTATTCTGATAGCTGGAAAACATCTATTTAGAAACTAAGCACTTATATGTTATATGTAGTGTATGTTGCGTTTCTTACTCTAAATTCAATAGCATCACACTAAACTTTGTATTATTTTTGTATAAAAGCAACTGTTTCCATAGGAACACAAGCTTTTCCCCCTCTGGCAAGAATGAGATCATATTACACAAGGGGGATGCATAAAGGTCACACAATCCATTAATAATATTAAGGAAAACTTGATAATGCTTCAGCCTGTAATTGCCTGGTTACACTTAGTGGGGTGAGGCACCCCAAAATGAGGCCTGCACAAATGCAGAAACTATAATTATTTCATCTATTTAATCTAGAATTGAAAATCCTGTCTCTGGTTGCCTTACCCAACCTGATAACTTCCAGGTATGCGGGATTTCACCTACAATGGACCCCAGAACTGGTGGCTAGGGATTAAAAAAGTAAAGATCCCTCAAGTCAAGTCCATATATGGGGATTGAAATAAAGATTTGTGCATCTCTCTCTCTCTCTCTCTCTCTCTCTCTCTCTCTCTCTCTCTCTCTCTCTCTCTCTCTCTCTCTCTCCTAGAAGAGCAAATGGGGATGGGGAAGACCCTCCCTCCCCCCTCTCTCTCCACTTACAGAAAGGCACATACACATAGACACTCAGAGGAGAGAGAGAGGGAGATTGCATATAAAAGCAGTAATATTTGTTGGTGGTGATATTGTTGGAATGGGAAAAGAGCAAACAGCTTCTGTTGATGTTATCTGGAACTCGGGTGTGGCCTGAAAGGTGTATGAATTGTAGAAAAAATAACCCAAATATTGCAAAACGTCATCAGACACCAATGTTTTTTCAGCACAAAAAACTAAGGCCAACAGAGATGCCATGCTGGAACATCTCATCATATAATACTCAATTCCTTTTATATTGCTTGAACTTATACTCATACCCACCAAGTGCAAGGCCAGAATGGGAATATATTTCCCATGAAAATATTAATGGTACTCACATATATATGCAACCAACTGTTCATGACAGAAATCAGCAACAATATATATGTGTGTTCAATGTAAAGGGGTGGGAGTGGGTGGGTCCTCAGGTTCAAATTCACAGGAATTTGAAAGGTCCATGAATGGACCTTTGCCAAGTTCCCATCCCTCAGTTTAATCTGCCTCATAAGATTGTCATAAAACTGAACTGCAATAAATTCATGTAGGGTTTCCTGAGCTTCTTGGAGGAAAGGTAAGGTCAGACTGTAGTAAGGAGTAGTAAGGAAAAATTCACTGGGATCACGACAGGCAGCCTTGCATGGGTCTGTGGCCAGCTCGCGTGGTCAGCTCACCACTGCCAGCTCACCACCACCAAGTCACCTCTGCCAACTTACAGGGTGGGAAAAGGAACTGCATGAATAGCAAAGGAACATTTCAATGTCTACCTTTGAATACATGTACATTGTGGTTAATAGCAGATGCAGCAGAATGCTGTTGGGGAGGTTCCAGAACAATGGTGACTTTCACTATTGCCAATATTAATGCCAGATGAGCTGACAATGATATTAGCCCACTGCTGGGCAGGCATAGGCTAGATGTTTCTAAAATCAATGTATTTTAGAATCTATTCTATGCATGGCTAAACCAGTTACTACATTGTACCGTTTGCCAGTCTTCTTAAATGATTTGCTTTTCATTGGCTGAAAGCAAATTTTGCTCACCATTTACTTATTTTAGCTATTCCAGATCATAAAATTATTTGTGGGAATTGAAAGTAGTATTCATAGAGTTAACCAATTGGTTTCCAGAGCAGCTATTGACCAAATTCATACATGTTCAAACTTGTCAAGTTTTCCTGCTGAAAGATATCTCCAGATCAGTGGGACAACAATTCTTCAGAAAGCTCAAGGAAAAATAGAAGTTTGTAATGACCCTTTGACTCTGGACACACAGAAACAACAGAGCATGTGCTTCTCTAATGCCTGTACTGCAAAGACATTCACATTAGCCTCATTTTATCATTGCTGTAAAAATACCCAGGGGAGCAGCACTCAAAATCCATGGGATGATGACCTGTATCATAAACTAGACTTAATGAGCACCTAATTTGTCATATTAGAGTGCTCTGTAATTTGATATAGTTTCCCACATATTAACCCTTTATGCTTCCCTGCACCTATCTAATGTTCCCATCCTTTCTTTTAGATTGTTATAGACTTTTAGGTATATTTTCTATTTTATTATCTTGTAACTTCAGATAAATAGATGATAGATAGATAGATAGATAGAT
>QLTV01003402.1:862979-878871 GCA_003457575.1 Thermophis baileyi
GGCAGGCAGGCAGGCAGGCAGGCAGGCAGGCAGGCAGGCAGGCAGGCAGGCAGGCAGGCAGACATAGATGATAGATGATGATGATGATGAGAGAGAGAGAAAGAGAAGGAGAAGGAGAAGGAGAGAGGGAGAGAGAGAGAGAGAGAGAGAGAGAGAGAGAGAGAGAGAGAGAGAGAGAGAGAGAGACTGATATAATTTATATGCTTTTTAATTGACTGTACTCCATTTTCATTATGTCAATCTAGGACCATAATATAGGTTTGATATGATTCTTAAGGTAAATCTGATTATCAAAAATGTAAAGTTTCAGGCAAGAAGCAAAGCTTCTTTCATTGCAACTGAATCTACCCTAATATCTGTAGCCTCTTACCAAGAGAATTTCAGCTGCTAGATTCAAACATTGAACTACTCTCGAATCTGCTTAATTAATTCTGCTCTACTGCTAAGTGAGATTGGGAAAGTCTCTACCCCCTTTGGCTGGCTCAGGTGTTTCCCTTTTTCTCCTCCCCCTACTGCCATCATAATCCTCTATTAATTTCCTAATCAGCTGCAATTCATAGCTAAATGTGCTAAGTCTTCTCCTCCTCCTGAGGCTTACTAATTATGGAGCAAAGTGTCCATTGTTAAGATTAAAAACCCTGGAGGTGAGTGTATTTCTGTGATCCCTGCACATTGCAACTCACCATCCTCTGCTGGAAGCCATCTTTAGCTAAAACATCTGAATAATAAGAAAAGAGACAGATTTTTTTTTCCCCGCACTGGACTTGTTTGACATTCAATCAGAGACATGTATTCAGGAGAACAGTTGGGATTGGGTTTTGTTGGTTCAAAGACACATTTTTATTCCATACGATCAGGGATGTTTTAAGATTCTGAGAAGCCTGAGCAGAATTTTTATTCAAGCGTCTCCTCACTTCTGTGTCAATGTCATTTTTTGTTTTCCATGATTTTATCCACTGAATTATTCTGTAAAAGGGCATGTGCAGGGGAAACCCAAACATTGAAGTAACCTTTAGGATCATACAGTTAAACAAAATGTAACCCATCCTCTAATCATCTGAAATACAGAACTTGGGTGCCCGGTCTAACTTCCTCTTGCTTGCATTGCATTTATTATTCATTTATATAAAAGATCTCTATGGCTACCCATCTCACAGCACACATATCTGGGTTGTTAACAACAGTGATACAAACGCAAACAGTACAAACAATACAAAAAGAAAGTCAAGAAAAACTAGGCACCCAACCCATAACTATACCTATTCATTGCTTCAGTGAACTCCATTAACTCCAATTTTACTTTCCCAGTGCCTGCATGCTTGAGTGCAGTTTTGAGGAATTTCCAAAGTATTGTGAAGTGCTTGGATTTTATATATTTGGATCTTATATCTTAAACCCTCTAAAATGTGAAAACATTCTAATTGCATAATTTTTCTTCTATGATATTCTTTCATGTTGTTTTATTCTGGACTAAAAATCACTCTCACCAATATTTTCCACTATTTGTTGGATAGATTTATCTTGGAATAAATGACATCTCAAGATTATATAAATAAAATAGCACCATGAAAGTTCTTCTGTTTAAAATATTTATCTCCCTCATCCAGCTCTCTGAAGGTATCTCTTACTACATAGGGTTGTTAGCATATTCGTTCAAGAAATTCTCTCATTCATTTGTCATCTTTACAATTACTTGATGAAAGATTGAATTACTGAATGTTAGAATTACACAGTTGGGTTTGGTTATGGAAAGCTTGGAAATAATGTTAATTGGAAGAGCCAAATTAAGTCCTATTATGTTGTGGGGAAAATAGGAGGAGGAAAGAATATTAGAGATGCTTGCTACCTTGAGTTATTTATAAAAAAAAATAAAGATGGGATATAAATCAATAAATAAAAACCCTACTTTAGCATGATACCCCTGATGACAGTCACTGTCTGCATAATATTTGAGAAAATTTTTCTTTCTCTTTCTGATTCCTTCTACCGTCCATTAGTTGATAAAACATAATTCCTATTCCTTTTTTATGAGGAAAACATCCATTTTGCTTATTACTGATGTCAGTTTTCAATCTGTACAACTCATCTTGATTTCAGTGGCATTATTCCTGACATCTTTTTAAGGACTATGAGTGTTGGTGCTGTGTAGTGTATAAGAAAAATGAGCCAAAGGACTGTGTTGCCTTTCATTCATTCTTTCTTCAGCTATTAGCATATCAAGTGAAGCTTTGATCTTATCTTTATAGTGAGGAAGTAATGTTAATTTTGTTGTAAAGGTACTTGCAGTATTAGAAATACCATTATTTATCACCATGTACAAGCAGAAAGGTTGCCTCTACAGAATGAATCACCTTGACCCTGCACTCTTGAACCATTCTGCATGTTTGAGATGGAGATAGGAAAGAATGCATAGAAGTCTTCCAGGGGAGATAATTCAAATTGAAGTCACCCTGTCAAAGCAGAGTCTACTACTGTAAAGACCAAGGAACCTGCAAGTAGTTCCTTGGAACCTCTCTGGATTCCAGGAGGAAAGGAGATCATCCACATCAGCTCCAGAGGGCTCATTAGGAGACTGCATGACAGTGGCATTCAGTGGGCTTGAACAATGGGAGCACTGGGATTAACCATTTTATTCGCAACCAAGGTAGAGACTTTTAAAGGACACCAAGTTCACCAACCTCACTTTCTAATCACTTTTAGAAATTGCTCATTAACTATCAACATATAGTAATTATAACATTGAATTATAACATTTTTAAAGATGATTTGTAGCAATACTGGGATGGTGGTGGCGCATGCATCTGGCTCACTTTGATCTCTCAGTGGCCTTTAATAGCATTGATTATGATATCCTTCCTGATCAACATTGAGGGTTGGGGGGTGAGGACAGAGTGATAATCTGTGATATCAATGGCCAGAAGGGCTTTCAAACAAATCTAACTACTGAGTGAGTTACATCCATTCTTAGTTCAGGGGGCGTTGCTCACAGTCACTCATGCCATGGTCATCTCCCAGTTGGATTCTTGCAATGCACTATTCATGGAACTGCCTTTGAGGACCACCCAGAAGGTGAAATGGTTCAGAATACGTCCATGTAATTTTCGGTGCATCATGTCATGTCCATATACTACTACTGATGTGCAAGCTCCTAAGTGCAATTCAAGGACTAGTTACCACCTAAAAAGCTTTTCACAGCATAGGGCTGGGCTTCTTGAAGGAAGGGCTTTCTTTAATTCATTCTGCTTTTTCCACAAAATCCAGCATGGTTGGCTCTCTATAAAATAATGTTATCTGGTGGGACTTTGGAGGTGTGTCTTCTCTTATTATGGTCTCTGCCCTTTGGAACAGTATACGCCTCCAAATTCAGAAGGGCTTGATTGTGTGTGGTCTTCTGTAAAACCTTGCTTTTCCCCCAGGCGTTTGGCTAGGATGGTGGGTGAACTTGTTTGTAGCAGTTTGAAATGTAATGGTTTTCAGCTACTTATGTTACTTTTTATTTTGTTTGATTTGCTTCTGGCTGTAATAATATATTAACAGACAGAATTGCAAGTTACAATTTTTCAAATTGGGTGCCCATATTAATTGATTGATTGATTGATTAAATAAATAAATAAATATCTAGAGTGCTATGTTAAGAACTTTATGGAAGAAGCTGCATATGCAGAGAGATCTGACAGAAGTCAGAGAGGCAGCATTATGCCAGTGTGTTCTAAGAAACTGTTTTGAGCTACAGGGTATCAAAGAAGAAAGAGCTTCTTTATTTTCCTGATCCTTTTTAATACAGTAGATAAAATATTGTGAAATCTTCAGTCTTTTACTCCAGGGACAGGAGGCTGGGTGCATTGCCTCCACCTTGCATCATCACTAGGATGCTTTCATGTAGTCCATATTTTCACCGTTCAAAGCCTCAAAAATCAATTCATACCATCCTACTATCTAATTCTAAAATCCTGCCATGCTCTGAGCATCACCATAGATCCACAGAGGAAAAGTCCAGGAACCAGGCAGATGCTGGCCCCATTATCTTAAGGAAATGTGTGAGGAGAAGGAGAAGGAGAAGGAGGAGAAGGAGGAGGAGAAGGAGAAGGAGGAGGAGGAGGAGGAGGAGGAGGAGGAGGAGGAGGAGGAGGAGGAGGAGAAGGAGAAGGAGAAGGAGAAGGAGAAGGATGACCATAGTTGGAGGCTTAAAGCTCTTCCACCTGTCAATTAAAAGACTGCTGAAAGGAAACCATGGTGCCACAAAGCCAAGAAGCCAGAAGGGATGAGATGAGAGTGCTTGCCAATTGGAAATGGCTGGCTTCTGGCTTGAAAGCTCCAGCTCTTCAGCTGCATTCATAGCAATTCCTCCTGCACTGCAGCTGAACCAGAAATTGTCCTGCTGTACAAAAGCAATAACAGTTTGTCATCAGGCAAAGCCAATAAAGGAGTGTCCCTAAATCAGCATAAGGCCAGCGGCATAGAATTATGGAAGCCTTAACACACACTCACATTTCTAGTTATCTGCAGTTGTTTGTGCATATAATGTCATTTTTCAGGGTTCTCAAAATTGTTATAATAATAGATTAATGTACTGTTTTCTTCTCAGTAAGAAGGAAAAGGAACTGGGTGCCATTTTCACTTGTGAGTTAGCCACTTGTATTTTTTGAAGCCTCTGACTTTGGAAAGCCAGCTGTCCTAAGCAAGTGCAATGGGCTTGTGCAATGGAAGAGCCTGGATGTATCTGGACTCTGTTCTCTATAAGACATCTACTTGAAAAAGGTAAAGCTATGGAAATGGGTATGCTATGCAAACAAATCAGTTCTATGCAAAAGACATACCAGTCATTTTACCCTCAAGATGACAAACATTTTTATTCATGAAAAGCTTCAACTTATTCTCAGTTGATGAGTAAGTCCAAAATATGTTTGCAAGCATCCAGTTTTTCTTTCCCCTTTGTAATCGGGTATTAGTGCTTTGTATTTAAGGGCTTTGACTGATTAATCATTGTGTCATTGGTATCAAGCTGGTATTAAAATGCATTGTGTAGTCAAAGAATAAAGGACAAACAGTTCAGAAACTTTGCTATATAAGAGTTAGATCCATTACAGTATATATCAGTCTAACCATTATTTCTTCACCTATTATATTCTTTTAATTCTTCGATATAAGCTATATTAAGACATATAAGGCTCCTGGGCACTCTCCCATCCAGGTACTAATCCAAGATAGTCCTGCTTAGCTTTCACAAGATGTTCACATCATGTCATCATAGACTCTGCTTGGGGAACATTTGGGGATTGCCCATGCAAAATATAGACAAGTTCAAACATATCAACGTATAGTAATTGCCTTTGAGCTGAAAGGTGAAATTGTAGTTCTACAAAGACAACTAGAGAGCTTTCAACACACTGACATGCTTGCAATAGAGTCGTAAATGCTAAAAGGATCTAACGTATAAATTGCTTGAGTCAAAATGGAAATGATATATGAGGTGATATATGAAGGAACTGGAACAACAAAAGGTGTTGGGAAAGCTACAGAAGAGTTAAAAGATCTGCAAAAGAATGATAGGGAAAATGCAAAGAGCTAAAAGAAAAAATGGTGGGGCAGCTATAAAAATTAGGTTCTTCAGAATGGGGAGAATTGATGTGTTGAAGAAGACAGAGAAGGAAAAGTCACATGCACACATACATTATTTAAACAAAGAAGGAAAAATTGCCCTAACATTTTCATGACTTAAAAATTAATTGGTTTTTCAGAAGTCAGTTTCACCTTCTCAATTTCTATTAAAGCGGTAATGTCTCCAGTGAGTCTGGTAACTAGTTATATGATATACATGTGTACATAACGGTTGGCTGCATTGCTTCCTCTTCACTGTGAAAGAATGAGGACCAAGGGAAACATCACCCTATCACTCTTTGCTATGATGGGCCCGGTTCATTATCATAAACTCCCAAAGCTTAGCATTTTGCCCTGTGTTTCTTTGTGACTGTTCTACAAGCTGTCTCTCTTTTTTTAATGATGTAGGCTTAGATTTTATGTACATTGTCTACTGGGGGCATTAGAATTTCAGACATTCTCAGCTGATATCAATAATGTCTGCACAGATATTTCCTACTTATAATACTGGTTTTAATCAGAGAACAGAAGATAAAACTGGGATGAGTCCAGTTATTGAGTGCCAACTGATTTCCTAGCTCTGTAATCACACACTTACCCCTGTCAATTATTAACTAATAATTGGCAGTTAGGACTTGATCGTTTATAAAATTTCATATATTGTATCCAGTCAGTTGCATATTGCCTCTTATTAGCAGGATATGAAGTAAATTCTCAGTGGCTGGGCAGTACAAGCCAAGAGATGGCATTCACCAGAAAGGTTTTTAGGTGAATGTAGCCAAAAATAATTACATGGAGTCAGAAGGGATCATGAAGGTAACCAGCAGATGCATCTTCTAAGAATCCATAATTTCAGCAGCATAGTGGCATTCTAGTTTTGGAGAGAAACTTTTTTCCCTTAACGTTTTATTTGTATACATTTTTTAAAAAAATAAAATCAAACACACATTGTACTATCATGCTGTTGAACTTACAAATCCCTGCAAAGCATTTATGAGAAAGTGTTGCAAGAAGAAAAATCTATTTTAATCATTCACTTCATCATTTGGTAAAGAGACTTGTTTTAAGAGACAAAAGATCAAAAGTCTGGAAGTAACTTTTCTGGATTTTATAAAAAGGCATAAGCTTTCATGAGCTATAATTCACTTCACAACATGCATAGGGAGGTTAGACTGAAGGAGGATTTAGATTGTGATGAGAAAGTGGAAGGTGAGAGGAAGATTTTCTTTTGAACTTCTAATTATTGTAATAGTCCAACTACATCCTACATTACTATCAGGAATACATAAAAATTCCCATATATGTAAGTCAAGGATAAATTTACTGAAAAACTCTGGATGATTGGTAGATGGTGGCAAGGAAATACAGAATTCTTTATTGCCATCCACTGCTCAGTTGGAATTGTACACATGAATGTGTTTTATAGAAATACTCATGCAATGTTTGATCCAGCTGGGAAATCTACAGGATAACCATACAAGAAATTCCAGCTACAAGTGGATGTGATATACATTTCTACAAGTGGACGTGATATACATTTCTAGAGCTGTGGTGGCACAGTGGTTAGAGTGCAGTACTGCAGGCTACTTCTGCTGATCACCGGCTGCCAGCAGTTTGGCAGATCGAATCTCACCAGGCTCAAGGTTGACTCAGCCTTCCATCCTTCCGAGGTCGTAAAATGAGGAGCCAGATTGTTGGGGGCAATATGCTGACACTGTAAACCGCTTAGAGAGGGCTGTAAAGCACTGTCAAGTGGTATATACTGTAAGTCTAAGTGCTATAGCTATTGCTACCTTGTGCCTTTTCAATTTTCCTCCTTCTCTTCCTCTAACATAATTCTATTTTTAAACATTTTATTTGTTACCTTTCTTCCTGTTTTGAATGCTTATCTCGCTTTGACATTTGCGTAACTTCTGTACACAACATTGGGTAATGAAAAGGTCTCTATTCTAGCCCATCTTCTTTTTTTGAGATTATAATTGGCAGTGCTGATAATTTGTTTGCTTTACTTTCCTTGGTAAATATGCACACAAGGCTCCTGTAATGGTATGTGGGAAGACACTGGCAGATGTTGCTTAGGAAATGGTTAGATAAGACACAGCAGAGCCTGCAGCTGCATTGTGAACAGAGCAAGAGGCTCAGAAGAGCCTTCCCTAAAGGGAAAGGGATGATGAATTGTACTTACATACTTACAAGATTCTGTTAATGTAGCTTTACAATAAAGTAGACTTCGCTTATCTGGATATGTTTCCTGTCTGGTCTACCTGGTAGCTGACAGGGAAAGTAAGGGAAACCCTTACTTCTGTCTCAAATGGTCTCAAATGGCCATAGGTACAGACTTAGAACCAAGCATTTCTTCATTATTAAAAAATAACAAATACCTTTTTCATTTAGCAATAGCAATAGCAGTTAGACTTATATACCGCTTCATAGTGCTTTACAGCCCTCTCTAAGCGGTTTACAGAGTTAGCATATTGCCCCCAACAATCTGGGTCCTCATTTTACCCACCTCAGAAGGATGGAAGGCTGAGTCAACCTTGAGCCGGTGAGATTTGAATCGCTGAACTGCAGCTAGCAGTCAGCTGAAGTAGCCTGCAGTGCTGCACTCTAACCACTGCGCCACCTCGGCTCTATTTCTGGCTACATTTCAATTCACTGCTTTGGGGAATGTAAGGATTAGGTAAAAATCATGTAATACAAACCACTATTCAACAGTGAACAAGTAAAGGCAAATCTCATAAAAATAGAAGACAGATTGAGGTCACTTTGGTCTGGAATGGGAGGATGAAATTTAAGAAAAAAACCTCTTATTCCTTAGGATTGTGAGGATGGCCCTCAGAAGTATTTTTGGGTCAGCTTGAACTTTTGGAATCCATTCTGTTTTAATGCTCTGTTTTCTCTACATTAAAATTGCAAAACAAAACAAAAACTGAAAAAAGAAATATTTAAAATTATCATGCTCTGTGGAAAAAAGCAAAATTAAAAATAATACTGTATTTTCAAGACTGTGCTTACTAGCTTGCATTAAATTCCTTTTAGTTACCAATTGGAAACTGACTACTTACTGAGTAATTTGAGATGTATCTGAAAGATTTGGAACATGAAAAGCCAGCTCAAACTTATGTTAAAATACTGTGCACATATCTGATGGGACAAGCACATGAACATTTGCATTTTGACTCCCCCCAAAAATCAATGTTTAATATAACAGTGATTACATACAACTTGTCAAGTAGCCTGTTGATTATTCTACTTGGGGTTCTGGAGGGAATAGTCTCAAAGGACCCCTGCAAATGTTATTAATGTGGCCAACAGACTGTGGTGACCAATTGTGGAGTAGCCACAACCTCCATCATAAAAAAAATGGAAGTCTGATCAAAATGACAGAATGATGTAAATCTGTGGAGGAAAAATAGTGCTATACAGAATGAGGGTATAATAAAGTAAGGTCATGCTTTTAATTAACTTTAGGGAAAAGGCAATATGATCAGGAATTTGATGGATTCAGTTCATAAATAGACTATTATATGAAAATATCTTCTCAAGATAACTAGGGAAGAAACATACTTTTAGCTATTCTCATTGCAGACTTCAGTTTCCTTGAAAGAATGTGGCAATATTCCCTGCTTGGACTATTATCTGTATGACATTGATTTTCCAAATAAGTGAGATGTTTGGATTGTAACTTATCCATTGCTGTTGGCCAGTTTAACATCAGAGTTTATACATACATACATATATGCATACATACATACATATATAATATACCCACACCCACACACATAGCACATACTCCTTTGATGTAAGATTGACCAATAGCAACAAATTCTATTCGTCTGCAGTTATTTCATTTCCTAAAACAATATTAATTTGTATTCTGATTTTAGTTCATCTGTTTCTTGTTCATTTGTTTGTAGCTTTCCTGTTTGCAGCTTTCCTGTTGATGGCTTCCTCGTGACCAAGGGGTTTCTTGCACTTTCCCTAAATGTGTTGATCTCCTGTTATTAGGAGTAGGATTCAACTCCAATCTGGTCAGTGTTCTATAGGGAGTGCAAATTTCAGTCAATTTCCCGATGTTCAGTTTGTAGATTTGTTAGGCAGCCTAATAGCTAGAATTTGGGACATGTTGACAAATGCACGTGAATCATTTCATTTCAGATTGAATAGGTAGATGGAGCCCATAAAAGAGTCTACACTGGATGACTAATAAGACCATTAAACTGATATAAGAAATGTGGTGATTCACACTTGACTGCATCATCAAGTGATCAGCATCCATATAGAGTGAGTTCCTGGTATTATTTGCATTAGAACAAAAAAAATTCTTTCTTGATAATGAATCCCCCATACGCACACATCTTTTAAATGAAATGTGCCCCTATCAGTCACATAATGCCATCCCTAAGCAACTGTTTCCTTACCATATAAAAGCTTCAGCTTTGGATTTTTCTTTATAATAGAATGAGCTGGAAAGGACCTTGGAGGTCTTCTAGTCCTGCCCCCTGCTCAAGCAGGAGAACCTATACCATTTCAGATAAGTGACTGTTTAGACTCTTCTTAAAAACATCCAGTGATGGAGCGTCCACAATTTCTGGAGGCAAGCTGTTCCACTGGTTAATTATCCTCACTGTTAGGAAGTTTCTCCTTAATTCTAGGTTGCTTCTCTCTTTGATTAGTTTGAAACCATTGTTTCTTGTCCTGCCCTCTGGTGCTTTGGAGAATAATTTGACCCCCCTTTTCTTTGTGGCAGCCCCTCAAATACTGGAATACTGCTATCATGTCACCCCTAATTCTTCTTTTCTTTAGACTAGCCAAACCCAAATCCTGCAGCCGTTCTTCATATGGTTTAGTCTCCAGGCCTTGGATCGTCTTAGTTCAGGGGTTAAATTTAATTTTTTCCCCTACCGGTTCTGTGGGTGTGGCTTGGTGGGCATGGCAGGGGAAGGATACGGCAAAATCTCCATTCCCTCCCCATCCTGGGGGAAGGATATTGCAAAATCCCCATTCCCTCCCCACTCCTGGGGGAAGGATACTGCAAAATCTCCATTCCCACCCCACTCCAGGGAAAGGATACTGTAAAATCCCCAATCCCTCCCCACTCCTGGGGGAAGGATATTGCAAAATCTCCATTCCCACCCCACTCTGGGGCCAGCCAGAAGTGGCATTTGCCCGTTCTCTGAACTACTTAAAATTTCCGCTACTGGTTCTCCAGAACCTGTCAGAACCTGCTGAATTTCACCCCTGTCTTAGTTGCTCTTCTCTGAACCTTTTCCAAAGTCTCAACATCTTTTTTGGTGAACAAAATTGGTTGCAGTATTCCAGGTGTTGTCTTACTAAGGTTTCATAAAGCAGTACTAATACTTCACGTGATCTTGATTCTATGCCTCTGTTTATACAACCCAGCATTGTATTCTCATCATGAAAAGTCTCTTTTGGGAAACAGATGCCCCTTTGCAGTTTCACCCTGTGTTTGCTGGTGAAGAAATGAGGTAGAGCGGAAAAGGAGGAATGAAAAGAATCAGACTGGGTTTTCCTCACACACTGTGCTACAATGCCTTTCCCCAATTTGCTTGTTTGTTTTAAATCTCAGGCTAAAAATGCAACACGTCAGGTTAGGTCTGAGAGATGACGGAGATGCTAATAGCACAGAACCAAGGATTATCAGTGCAGCAAATGAGGACAGGACAGCACTTGCTTGGTAACCATCAATGTGGCAAGCCTCAGTATAACTGTTCTCCATCTTGGGTGGAGTCTTCATTCATGCTGGGTAGTCCTCGTCCATTCAGTGTGAGGACCGAGTCTGTTCTTCCTCTTTTTTTGCTGGGTCCGCCCACTTGGCCCCCCAGTTTAGGCGAGGTCGAAGACACAGACTCGATGTGGCTACCATAGGAACCGTAAAAGCTATATGGTTCTCCCTTCCTTATACCGCCCGACAAGGGGGCGGATGTTTGTTAGCAAAAAAAAAGGTAACCTTTTAAAGAAACATGCGTTAAATTACAAAGGAAAGCCAGATTTTAACTCCCTTTAAAGTGAAGAAAACTCAATTCTCTGTCTTTTTTTTTTTTTTAACTGGGGTTTTGTAGGCCCCTGTTCCTCTGCCTCGCTGATGTCAGCCTCTGGAGGCTCCAGAGTCAGCAGAGAATTCCCAGATGGCCCAGGCCCCATCTCTGCCTCTGACACAGAGCCTTCTCCAGACTCCAGGACTGGCCCATGTTCCTCCCCAGCCTCCTCGCTGTCCGACTCTGCTGCCAGCTCCGCAGGCTGCTGGCGGACCACAACAATAACACAGCATCCTCATCCTGGCACCTTCCAGCCTATAAGTACACATTGCAATAAGTTAAAGCCGCACGTTAGCTGGGGTTCTGGCAGTTGTACAGTTAGTCCTCGACTTACAACAGTTCATTTAGTGACCTTTCAAAGTTACAACATCACTGAAAAAGGTGAGTTATGACCATTTTTCACATTTACAACCATTACAGCATCCCCATGGTCACATGATCAAAATTCAGATGCTTGGCAATGGCTCATATTTATGACGGTTGAATGGGGAAAGCCAGATTAACTTAACAATCGTGTTACTAATTTAACAAGTGCAGTGATTCACTTAACAACTGTGGCAAGAAAAGTCATAAAATGGGGCAAAACTCAGTTAACAAATGTCTCACTCAACAACATAAATTTTGGGCTCAATTGTGGTGGTAAGTCGAGGACCACCTGAGGGTGCCAGGCTGGACTAGGCTTATGTATCTAGCTATTTAGTTTTATGGAGACTGATTAGTCTTGGAAACGTGTATAGAATACCAGCTTAGCATAATAAATCATCGTTTTTCATATCCCTTTCATTCCCTCAAAATTATTAGTGCAGCTGAAGTTGGCCTCCTGCAACTTTTCTATAAATAGCCTCTGTCATCAATATTCTATCAATGTTTACAAAGGACTTGTATCCCACTAGTATAACATCCCCCCTTTTATCCTCTGTTTGCCCTCCTGCCCTTTTTTGACCTCTTGTTCCCATGTTTCTAATCCAGCCACATCTGCTTTTCTTATATTGGATGCTTCTCTTGTTTTCACACTTAGCCTCCTATGAAAACGTTTCTGGGTTCTTTTGTATATCATTCAAGCTCCTTGTAAAATAGGGTCTTACTTGGCTAAACCTCAATGCTTTAGAAATGGTTTTGTCACCAACGTTACAGCAAAAATAAAATAAAATGCTGCATTTAAATGCTAAACCAAAAGTAACCAGATTGCCTAAAATGGGTGGTTCAACAATTCATAGAAATTGTAAAACATTAAAAAGAATCTAGGTATGCACTGATTGCATTTTTAACCCTTCTCCTTTAAAAAAAACCCAGAGACTGTTGAAATTGTGGCCTTGGGAATTCAATTCTTGGCATAGACAGGCTCACCTCACCCATATCTCAATATTATTCTGGATAAATGTACTTGGGATTCTTTGTAACGGTCCAGGTCAGTGGACCCTGGAATATTCAAACAAAGCAGTGTGTTCCAACCACGTGTAAAGCTGCCCCTCCTGCTTGCAGCTGAAATAAGAGATATTTGAAAGTTCTCACTGATCATTCCCAGTTCCCAGTTTCCTATAACAGTTATTTCTGTTTTGACAGTGATCATTTCCCACAACAGTGCAATTCTTCCTTCCACAGTATCCCTAAACCCTTCCTCCTCCTCAGATTTGTATGGGACAGATTGTTTATTACATATCAATTACCTTCCCATCTGGATTTGGAATGGAGAGAAAGAAGAAACCACAAAGGAAAAGTCCAAATGTTAATTCCCTATTCCAAAATGTCTATCTTTTTTTTAATTAATGGATCTAAGATGTGTTTGGATATGTAACATTTGGATAATGAAACTGACTACAGTTCGTAGTGCAGATTCTCAGGGGTTCTATCCAATTGTGCCTGTCTGCTGATGGAAACAGCATCCACCAGTGAGACATAGTTCTCCTCTCTGCCTTTTGCCTTCTTTCCATGTGCCCTCAAGCTTTATTAGGTGGGTCTGCTGAAATGCTGTGAAGTAAATGCAGAATGTTTAGGAAAAAGCTTTTCACATGGAGGGCTAAAGATAAACAATACTATTCAAGAACTGTTGACTCAAAAGTAAGCCTAGTATAGTTGTGAATGACTGTAGGGTTGTATTCTAGTGGTATCTCATAAATAATTATGTTTTCCTAGTACTGAAGCTAGGAAAAGACAGGACTTGGTTTGCTTTTGAAACATTACAGTGTTGAGTCCATTTCACTGGATAAATTGAGATGACTAGAATGATTTATAGTAGAATTGCTATAATGGTGGATTCCTGCATTCCAATGTTGTTGTTAAAGAGGTTGGTTACTGTTCATGGAAAGATTATACCTGCCCCTTGGTTAGTCCATATTAAGAATAAATAGTTTTTCAGATGAAATCTAAATCTTTCTATAGAAAAAAAAGGGCAGAAGTTGTAGGAGAAAATAGTATTTGCTATTTGATTCGGAAATATTTTGTAACAGAGAATTACAGAGAATATTCTTCTATAACAGAGAATACAACTTCTACATGCAACAAGTAGAAACAGCGTCCTTTCACATTGTCCAGTTAATCAACATCTATCCCTTCTTTCCTTTTTCTCTCTTCATTTCTTCAAGGAAATGCTATTTCAGCAGCAACTGTCAAGCAAGGTAAGTGCTAACAAAATACCTTTTCTTCCAATGTTTATAATGCAATGCCTTCTAGTTGACCTTGTCTGACCTTGGAAGGCAAGCAGCATTGGCTCTACTTAGTGCTTAGGGTGCAGGGCTGACAGAAAGTTGAAGAAAAAAATTCACAGAAAATGGCAGTGGCAAACCACTTCTGTTACAGTGTCAAAAAAATGGAATGGATGAAGATACCAGAAACTAAGTTCAATTTAAGCTCAGCTTTATTGAAGCTTCATGCTAGTATTGGATCAAGATATCACAGTTATTTATAAGCCACTCAACAAAGTGAACAGTGTATGTGTGAGAAATAGTAATAAAGAGAGGGGAGAGGATACACACACAGCACACTCTGTTTGCAGAAAGCATCAGTTAACTATTTTTCAATTGCCTGAGTGCAGAAATTACACATGCAGATGGGCACCAAAGCATCTGAATTTGAAGAAGGAGCCTTGAGCCTTGATCTATTTATTCCCATTCCTTTTTGCACTAATATCACAACCATTGTGGGTTTAGATATAATACATCATATGGAGAGATATTCAAAATTTGATCACACAAGCTTCTGGGTACTTACACTTTTAACTGGGAATTGGGTTGAACTGTGGAATGGTGATGTTATCCCTGTTGGTTTTTTATTTAGAGGACTGCAGAGAGTTTTAAAAGGATCTTACAAACTGGGCAAATGGGCTTTAAAATGGTAAGTGCAGTTTAAGGTAAACAAGGGCAAAGGACTGTCCTTTGAAATAAATAAATAAAAATGCCTTCGCAGGTAAACTATTGGACTCTGAGCCGGCAATGACTGACCATGAAACAAATTTTGACAGTGTGAGAGAGCTGAATGAATATGTCATTCAAGAGTGTGCCAGCTGTCAAAAAAGCAAATTTTATGCTATGAATCATTATGAAAAGGACCAAAAGTATATAGCCAATGCAACAATATCTTTATATAAATGTATAATTCATCCAGATTTAAAATATGGAATATGTTCTGCTTACTGCATCTCAAAAAGGGTTTGTGAAACTAAAATGTGTAGCAAAGGACTCCCAAAATGATCAGGGGATAGAACATCTGTAGCTTAGGAAAAAGATAAGTATGAGTGAATATAAAATCCTTGAAGTATTCAAAGAATAGGCAGATTTCCCCCACCACACACACACACACACACACACACACACACACACACACACATGTACAACTCCTGCAACATTAAAACCTGAGATCCATTAATTTCAAGATCAATAAAATACTTCTCTGCAAAACATATAATTAAATAATAGAATTGATGCCACTCTGATTGGTGATGGGCACCAATTTATAGTTTTAAGGAGGAAAACTAGACAAATGCATATAGGATAGGCGTATCCATGACAGTTGATAGCTATTTACCTTTTCTGGAATCAAAGGCCATATATATTCAGTATTAGTTAGAAAGATATTCCAATTCAAACAACCACTACCTCAATCACAAGCTCAACAACCACTACCTCTACCACAAGCACAACCACAACCATCTACCAACCAACCAAACAATATATCCTTACTCATCAAAGACACCCTTGAGCGTGAACAAAAACGTAATAACGCTATTTTATTTGGGATCG
>QLTV01003402.1:899675-911655 GCA_003457575.1 Thermophis baileyi
GACGCTATAGGGCACTGCACCTCAGAACAACTAGACACAAGGACAGTTTTTTCTCGTACGCCATCACTCTGCTAAACAAATTATTCCCTCTACACTGTCAAACTATTTACTAAGTCTGCACTACTATTAATCTTCTCATCGTTCCCATCATCCATCTCCTCCCACAAATGACTGTATGACTGTAACTTTGTTGCTTGTATCCTTACAATTTATATTGACTGGTTCCTACTATGATTTGATTGCTTATTTGTACCCGGACTATCATTAAGTGTTGTACCTTATGATTCTTGATGAACTTATCTTTTCTTTTATGTACACTGAGAGCATCTGTTCCCATCCCCCTTCTCCTCCCCCTAATGACTGTATGACTGTAACTTTGTTGCTTGTATCCTTACAATTTATATTGACTGGTTCCTACTATGATTTGATTGCTTATTTGTACCCGGACTATCATTAAGTGTTGTACCTTATGATTCTTGATGAACTTATCTTTTCTTTTATGTACACTGAGAGCATATGCACCAAAGACAAATTCCTTGTGTGTCCAATCACACTTGGCCAATAAAAAATTCTATTCTATTCTATTCTATTCTTCAGATGTATTGCCCAAAGGGAATAGAAGACCTACAAGTCTCTCTTCTATATTTTAATTCATTGCTGTATTTTCTTTGTGTATAAAATACTTTGCCAAAGGGTGATGGGTGAAGCTTTATAAAAATCCTTCTCTTTTGAATTTTCATCAGAAAACATCATCATAAAGATTCACTTTGCACAAAGAAGACAGGTGCAGTGCCTGCTCTTTTTCCCCTGAATATGTCAACCTTTATATAGTTCATATTCAAGTCATCCATAAATATGGATTTATGTTTTATTTGTTTCTTTTTTTTTGTTTAATGTAAACCGATTTACCTGTGTATTCTGCACTACACTGAATGATTAGGTGGCCTTCCACAGCTTCAGATAAAAGTTTTCCTAACTTTTTTTTGGGGGGGGGGGGAGTCACAAGGGCATGCTAACATTAATAGTTAACATTCCTCATTCAAAAGTTCAGGTGTCTGTTTAAGGTCTGAATTGCTGCAGCACATCTCAGAAGTGTTATTACTTTCTGCAATGAATAATTTGCTCTTCAGGCTGCACACTCACTTTTCTCTATGGATCTATTGACCATACAGCTCTTCTTGAATACATATTTGCATGAGTAAGTGGGCAATTTTTTTGTATAGGAAAAGGTAAATTTAGATATTAACATCATCCCTAATGATATAGTATGGGTTTTCAAGAAGGTAGTCATTCCCTGAGGTCTTAACACCACAAAGTTTAATGATCTTAAATCACAAATTAATAAGTGTGTGCACGTGCTCACACTTATTAATTGTATCTATGGTTTTGTATCTATGTCTACCCTTAGGCTTTTTCTCGGTGTAATATGACACTATTAGTAATCTCAGAAAATATACATGTATTTGCAATTTTAATTCTTACAAGTTACACTGAGGAAAAAAATGGTCTGAATTTTTACTGAGAAGAAAAAAGAAAGAGACCGTTACTTTATGCTGGTCAGAAGATTTCAAACTAACCTTTTGTTTTTCTCCAACACCCAGCTCCACACTTCTGCCAAACTACTCAGGTGTAAAATCTTAATAGGAAGATCTTAATAGTGTCAAAGATTTCCTCTCATGCAATATAAAGATGTTGAGTTCCAAGACAGCTGACAGGAGACAGCCTTTGTTGATGAAGAGGCTAGGAGTGGTTTCAAGTGCCAGCCAAGAGCCTGGATTATTCACTAAGTGCTGGCACTCATCAAGGCAGACATTACACATGTTCACGCCCAACCTCTTTCTGCACTTGCCAATACAACTGTGGCATACACTGGAAAATGCAAATTTTTATCATGTCATTCTCCTTTACTGCCAGATGACAATGTCTGTGATGTTAATTAGTATTATGAATCACAACTCTAGAGAAGTGCATGTGGTGTAATGTTGTTCCATTTCATGGTAATTACAAATAATAATAATAATTAATAATTCTTGGTTCCTTGGTTAGGGCTTGAATTATTTAGTTTCCAACCATCTTACACTGTGAATTTAATTGTAGATTAGACAACACCGTTTATAATTTATTTAGAGACATCCAGAGATTTGTGCAAAGATCAATGGCACATTGGAAGACACAGTTGTGGGTCAATGGTGATAGACTGGCAAAGATTAATATCAAGAGAAGAATCTTTCAAGGAGACTCACTATCACCACTACTGCTTGTCATTGCACTGATTCATCTGTTAACAATACTGAACAAGTCAGGCCATGGTTATCAAACATCAAAAATATCTGCCAGAGAATCTTACCTCTTTACATGGACAATCTGAAGCTGTGTGGGAAAACGCCATCTGAAATAAAATTGCTGTTCAACACTATAATATAATATACAGCTAACATATTGCAATATAGTTTGGGCTAGACAAGTTTAAGTTAGTGTACATAAGATATGATTAAGGGGATATGATTAAGGGAACATATAGCATAATCTCCATATATCTAAAGGATTGTATCATAAGCGAGGGAGTGGACTTTTCTATTGTTGCAGAACCAATGGGCTTAAGCTGCAAGGAAATCAGTTTGGTCAAGTGGTTAAGGCACCAGGCTAGAAACCAGGAGACTGTGAATTCTAGTACAACCTTAAGCATAAAAGGCAGTCACTCTCTCTCAGCCCAACTCACTTCACAGGATTGTTGTTGTGAGGAAAATAGGAGGAAGAAATATTGGATATGTTCACTGCCTTGAGTTATGCATAAAAATAATAAAGGTGGACTTAAAAGAGTAGGTTCACCCTAGATGTCAGGAAACTTCTTGTTTATGTAATTTGGAGAAAAGGCTGTTGCTTGAAGTGATGTTTTCTTTCATTAGGGATCTTCAAACAGAAGCCAGATGTTCCAGTGGATCGTGTGTTGAGCAAGGGCTGGGCCTAGATGACTTATAAGGTATCTTCCAAATCTACGAAACTGTGAAAAATGGACTGGTATTACTAAGGGATGAACATTAGAAACAGATTGTAGTCTTCCTATTGTGCTTCTTTTTGGAAACATTTAGTGTACCATTGTTGGGAATCAGTTGTTGTAACATGGATTATGGAAAGTTGTTGAACTCCCATCACATGAAGTGACTGTTCCAGGCAGGAATGCACACATGATACCTAATATTTCACTAAGCATACTGAATGTTTCTACTTTCTTTAAAATGCTTTTACAGTTTCATCTGACAAATTTTCATTATATGCCATTGTAAGGAATTAATACGATTATTAGACTCAACATTGTTTAGAAAACTGTCATCATAGCCAAGTATAATGACAGGATTCACTGAAAGGGGAGAAAGACCACTTGACGAACCTTTAACCATGAATACCTCAAAGCTAGAGTTATCCCATTGGCCCCTTGCAGAAATTTGTGTGAATATTTGCTTAAAGCCCATTTAAGTGGCAAATAATTGAGTTCTTTCTGTTTTAAAGCATTTATACCAATGGAAGGTATTTAGAGACTTGCTAGACCTCATGTATTATGTTCTTTAAAATTTTTCATATGGTGCTAATACTAATAATCTTCTCCTATATCATCATTAAAGGCAGGGGTGGGTTCCAACTTACCTCGCTGCCGGTTCGCTCCCTCCCACGCCACGTGGGTGCACCTCATGGGCGCGCCTCGTGGGCGCGCCTCATGGGCACGCGCACGCTTTGCATGCGTGCACATGCGCAGTAACGAAAAATCTGAATTTTTTTTTAAAGCCAAAAACAAGATGGCGACCGCATGCACAGTGCTGGAACTTGGCTTCTGCACATGCTCAGAAGAAAAAAAAAATCAAAAAAATTCAAAAAAAATTTCAAAAAAATTAAAAAAAAGATGGCGGCGCCCACGGACCGGCACTGACCAAACCGGATCAGTGATGTCATCATGACATCACCAGTGGGTTGCTACCGGTTCAGGCAAACCGGTCCGAACCGGGAGGAACCCACCCCTGATTAAGGGTCAGTTTGGTGTGATGTTTAAGTGACTGAGCAAGAAAGAGGGTGATGAGCACAGCACAAAAAATCATGGGCTGCCCCCTGACCCCACTGGATGAAATTGCCAGGATCCGCTGCCTCAGCAGAGTGAGAAAAATCCTCAGGGATGATTCACACCCTGGTCAGCATTTCTTTACTCTCCTACCATCGGGCAGGAGATATAGAAGCATAGCCAGCTGAATGAATAGGCTGAAAAGTAGCTTTTATCCGTGGGCTGTCAGGCTTCTGAACACAACATAACACCACAATTAGGTTTAATATGATAGACTTGCAGTAGACTTGCATATATTGTTATATGTATCAATATAATATAATGTTACATACATATAGGTATATGGGAATGTGTAATAATAATAATTATTATTATTATTATTAAATTATCTTCATGGCTTTTTCTGGGCGCCCAGCTGGGTAGACCTTAGCTAGGCAGATTAATAATTAATAATGAATAATTAATAAACAATTAATAAATAATAATAATAATAATAATAATAATAATAATAATGCTGCCGTAAAGTCCTTGTTCAAATATATAGAGAAAAGTGGTTTTTCAGGCACAGTATAACTGATGCAAAGCAGTCACGTTAATAATAATCATCGGAATAGAACTGGAAGGGACCTTGGAGGTCTTCTAAGCCAACCCCCTGCCCAAGGCAGGAGTTCTTATACCATACTGGACAAATGGTTGCCCAATCTTTTCTTGAAAATCTACAGCAATGGAGCACCTACAACCATGGGAGGCAAACTGTTCCATTGATTAATCATTCTCGTCCCCATGTATTTGTAAAATATCATGTACTCGTAACCATGCTTGTACTTCTTATATATTCACAATCATGTTTATACTTTGTCTGTAATCATATACACACTTGACAAAATAAATACATAAAAATAAATAAATAAAATATTTGGGTTTAGGGATTCTATTCCTTTCATTTATTGAGTTATTGAGATGTATTTTGTGTTTCGGGGGGGGGGGTACACCAAGGGAGGCTCATTAAATTTCATTGTGTTGTGCATTGACAATAAAGGTTTGGTTTGATCTGATTTGATTTGAAGAAATCAGGAAATTGAATTTTAGTTCCACTTTAGGCATAAAACCAGTTGGATGATTTTGGACCAGTCACCTTTTCTCAACCTAGAAAGAAAGCAGTAACAAACCACTTCCAAAATATGGCCAAGAAAATTGCAGGGATTAGTCTAGGCATACACACAAAAATTTGTCATCATCATTCCCCCCCCCCAAATTAGTCTACTGAAATACGAAAGCATCTGCATTAAAGATTACAGACTGTAATCAACCATGCTGGTCCATTGTGGGTTGGTAGATATTTTTTAATTCTCAATCTAGGACCGAAAGATTCCCCCCCCCCCCACACACACACTTTCTATGATCTAAGAGATGGATAGAATCTTGGTGTCCCTGCTCATATTCCAGCATTAGCACTACACCAAACTGACTCTTCTACATATAGAGAATCACCCCCTTAATTACTTAAGTAAGAAGAGAATTTCCTACAATCAAGTGATAATCACAATCATCCACTTACAGTTCCATGAACAACAGTTTAACCTAGTAGAAAAAGACAGAAAAAAAGTGTTTTTTAATCAAATATTGAAGGAGAAAGAGAAAAAGTGGAAACTAAGTTCATGGAGTCATAATTTAGTAACTTGTCATGCATGTCACTGGGTGCAAATCACCAATTAAACCAAAACTACTACAGCAACAACAAAAATGGAATAAAAATTATTTTCTCCTTTTCTGCATTATAGGTCCAAAGTATTTTGGTAATTTGTTAGGTTTACTTTTCTCTTTTTTTCATGTAACTTGATTTTCTTGGAATTCATATGAAAATTTCATTTAAACACTTATTATTATATCTCCTCCTCCTCCTCCTCCTCCTCCTCCTCCTCCTCCTCCTCCTCCTCCTCCTCCTCTTCCTTCTCTATTTGAGATTTATATTTAATATGATAAAAGTAAAATGGAATTGGAATGTGGAATGGTCCTATACATCTGGCTGAAAAATAGTTAAAATTGTCATTATTGGGAAAGTACCAGTGCTAAAAGGATAATTCTCCCTTAAAAAGAAAAAAGAAAGAAAAAAGAAATCCAGATTCTGATTCTCAATATGATATGGAAGAATAAATTAAATTTCCCTATAAATGGTGAGCAGGAAGAACTCAAGTATCACAAGACAGCCAGTCAGTTGAGATGTCTTGCCTCTTACAAGTTGTGCCAGGCAGTACATAAATATTTTAAACAAACACAAATAAACTATGTAACTCCAGTTTCAAAAAGAGATGTTATCTTATTTTGAAATTTCCATAAACAATGTACATATTCAACATACATTACACATACACACACAACACACACACACACACACACACACACACACACACACACACACGGAGAGAGAAAGACCACACACACACACCCGGAGAGAGAAAGACCATTCAGTAGAATTTTTGTATAACTTTAACTTTATTGTGGAAGAAGTTCTACAGGGAAAGAGGAACATTATTATAAAGAAAAGTAAGTTGAATTTTTTTAAAAAAGAGAATTCAGTAAGTTTTGTGGACTTCCTAATAGTTGGCAGCTGTGTTTAGCAATTTCAGGGCTTGCTAATGATTGGTTGCTATTTTTACAAGGTCTTAATAGGCTTGCCGTCATTTGGTAAAGAATAGAAAAGATTGTGTTGAAAAGTCTCTGTCTTGATTCAATCAAAAATAGAAAATTTAGTTGCACATTTTTGTTGACTAAGAGCTGTTAGTAAATTATAGGAGTCTGAGAAGTGACACATTGTCACTCTGTAACTTCTAGATATGCATGGAAGAGATTTTCTTTATTCTTTACAACTTCAAATAGGATCCCCTTTCCTGTCTCCCATTATCCAGAAATAGAGTACAACACTTGCATTGCTGCGCTTCAGATTAAATTAGAACCAACACTATAGATGCTTGTGATGAAGCAAATGGCCGAATTCTCAAAATCAGACCTCTAGAATGGAGAGTATTAAGAATGGCTGGGCTCAATTTCTAAAAGGCAGAAAGAGCAACTGAAATGGGATAAATCACCTTCAGACTAAAAGGATGAAAGATCCCTTCTAACTTGAAAAACATAGCAATACCAGAGAGATTGTCCTCTCCTCTTCATTAATCACATTGGCACTGAGAGTATAACAGTTTAATTTTTTGTCAAGAGTGGGAAATGCTCACATTGTTTTAGATTCCTGCCTGATTCATACATCATGCTAAATCAAAATGTAGTTGGCTATGTTTGGTTTAGTGTATTGTGTTGTTCAGAGGTGGGTTGCTCCCGGTTCAGACCAAATCTATAGAACTGGTAGCAGGAATTTCCCCCCGCTCGCCGAACCAGGAGCGATGGCCAGCTGGCCATGCCCACGAACCGGGTCTCTCGGCGGACGCCATAGGCGGCGCCATTTTGTTTTTGGCTTCTGCGCATGCACAGAAGCTGTTTTTTGCTTCTGCGCATGTGCAGAAGCTGGGTTTTTGGCACTGCGCATGCACACCCACACAGCACGGGAGGAAGCGAACCGGCGGCGAGGTAAGTTAGAAGCCACCCCTGGTTTGGTTCCAGCCATTTGTGGATTCCTCTATATCTGATTGTGTTCATCTAGCAGTGCAGTCTTTAACGGATATTAATAGTCAGAGTGATATTCAGTAGAGATCTTTGCAACTGTCAGGCACAAAAATCAAGAAGTAAGGTGGTTCAAATATCTATGGAGATTCTCAGTCATCTAGGTCATGGTTGTCCCAGAGGTGCTTTTTCAAGAGGCAACTGGACTTTCTTGTTTTTCTTTGAAGACATTTTGCTTCTCATCCAAGAAGCTTCTTCAACTCTGACTGGATGGTGGCAGTGGTGAAATCTAAAAAATTTCCCTACTGGTTCTGTGGGCGTGGCTTGGTGAGCGTGGCTTGGTGGGCGTGGCTTAGTGGGCATGGCTTGGTGGTCATGTGACCGGGTGGGCATGGCCAACTCAATGTCACTCACGTCAAGGGATGCCTTGCCTGGCCCCTCCCCTCCCAGCCATTCCTTGTCACACCCAGCCTCAACATATCTATAGTTCTGTAAAAATGTTCACCTTTTTTCAACTATATTATCTACATATTATAGATGTACTTTCATAGACAACTGAAAGGAGGCAATGGCTCACAACATATCTATAGTTCTGTAAAAATGTTGTTCACCTTTTTTCGACTTTATTATCTACATACTATAGATGTACTTTCATGGACCACTGAAGGAGGAAATGGCTCACATCCTTTGCCCAAGAATGTGATAGGCAACAGGCTTTTAAGGGGGTGCCACAAAGAAGGGGGGGCAATGTATTTTCCAAAGAAGCAGAAGGCAAAACAAGAAGCAATGGATGGAAACTGAACAAAGAGAGAAGCAACCTAAAACTACGGAGAAACTTCCTGACAGTGAGAACAAGTGGAACTGCTTGTCTCCAGAAGTTCTGGGTGCTTGATCACTGGAGGTTTTTAAGAAAAGACTGGACAGCCATTTCTCTGAAATGGTATAGGGTCCGCTCCAAAGTCCCTTCTAATTGTTATTCTGTTATTCTGACAACTTTCCCAGGCCCTCTACTCAGATCCAAAATGTGGCTGTGATAGTTGATCAGAGCTCCTCTGTTTTTTATGTGCAACAGTTTAGGATCAGAGTTAAGTTAGTTGCTTTCTATTAATACATAATCCTTAGGAGCCACGGTGGCGCAGTGGTTAGAGTGCAGTACTGCAGGCTACTTCTGCTGATCACCAGCTGCCAGCAGTTTGGCAGATCGAATCTCACCAGGCTCAAGGTTGACTCAGCCTTCCATCCTTCCGAGGTCAGTAAAAATGAGGACCCAGATTGTTGGGGGCAATGTGCTGACTCTGTAAACCACTTAGCAAGGGCTTTAAAGCACTGTGAAATGGTATATAAGTCTAAGTGCTACTGCTATTGCTCACTGGCTCAAGGTTGACTAAGTCTTCCCTACAGACCACTGTTCCCTCTAAGGTGCGCGGCCGCGCGGCCGCGCACGTCACAGGGAATCGCCGCGCAGCAGCTTCGAACTGCCGCGCGGCGATCTCCCTTGTTAGAGGGAACATTGCCTGCCACCAGATGATGTAGCTCCAGTCCAGATGAAAATTAGAATAAACACACAGGGAAGACTTCACTAGAAAGGGCTTTCTTTTGCTCCAGGAGAAAATCAGAATAAAGAACTGGAAAAGCCTTCACAGGAAGAGCTTACAGCTTGCAACATTTTAAGGAGGTCATAATTGCTCTTGGCTGAACGCCCAGACATCTCATTAAAGCTAGTATTCCTTTCCCTGCTTGGTGTTGGGGGAGGGGGGGAGAAAAAAAGTGGCAAAAAGTGTCAGTTTCTTTGCTGTTTCTTAGCTCAGCTGAGGCGGCAATTGCTCTGCCCCACGAATCATCTGAGCTAATAAACAACAGAATATAGGAGATGTGAGAGGAGGGGGAGGGCAGGTGGGTGGGGCCAATTGAGTCAAGGGTCACCTGAGTTGTGCAAATGGGTTAGAGCTGAAGAAGCTTGTTGGATGAGAAGCAAAACGTCTTAAAAAAAAACAAGGAAGTCCAGTTGCCTCTTGAAAAAGCACCTCTGGGACAACCATGACCTGGATGACTGAGAATCTCCATAGATATTTGAACAAGAATCTGAATTATTAATTGTCAAAGCAAATTGTGTGGTAGATCAGAATCAATGGAATTCAAGGTGGGCTGGAATTAGATCTCTTGTTGGGCGTGAAGGGACTTGAGACTGATGATGCACTTGACTTCCCCCTCGGGCTCAGCCTGGTCATCTACAGCAACCATCCAACTGGTCTTTTTTCTAGTCTTTTTTCTCTAACTTCAATTGATATTGTTACGTGTTCAGCCACTATGCTATGGTTTTGGTTCAAACCATTCAACAATATCTTTTATCAATTTTCCCTAAACTTAGCACAAGTATAGAATTCAGTTCTCAGTAATCTCAACAATGGGGTTGAAGATTTTTGGGAGTTGAATCGCCTGCATCTGGAAGTTGTCAAAGTTGGGAAGCACTGCCTTAGACAGAAATAAAGAAGTTAAAAAATAAATTATAGATTCTATGATTATAGATTGACATACATTTGACATGTTTTTGCATACACAACCATGTATTGCTAGGATCAAATGAAATGTAGTACTGTAAAGCCTTCCTAATAAGTTACACAGGCTTTGTTCCCACAGCAGCACGGGAACAAGAAGGCAGTTTTGATGTGACTGAATAAATATAAAATCCATTCAACCACTCAATAAAGCGAATGGTGGAGATATTTAGCAGTTTGCTTTGAAGGTGATGTACATTTTCTAATTTATTGGATGCTTGCTTTTTTTCATAGAAGTAAATTATGTATCATTAATCTTCCTGTGAGGTTGATGTCCTAGAGTTAATTTAATGATTATTTTCTAAGATAATTTACCTGCTTGGAAAGAACTGCTTAATCAATATAGGAAAGTCAGCTAGGTTATGAATGAATTTAAAACATATGTACACTCTTGCTTCACTCCATAACATTTATTCCCAGTGAAAGGGGAATTGTTTTTTATTTTCCTGCCTCTTTTGCAAAAAGGTAAAAACAATCCCACAGAGTGGGGGAGGAAATAAGTCACCCTAAATTATCCAGTATTTCTTTTATAAAAATGCCCCTTGTATGCATTTGCACATGTCCATCTCTTTTAATTAGTAAAAGATCAGCAGATCATGTAATTTTCAGGTGATAGGTTAAGAGCCGTGGTGGCACAGTGGTTAGAATGCAGTATTGCAGTCTAACTCTACTTACTGCCAGGAGTTCGATTCTGACCGTCTCAAGGTTGACTCAGCCTTCCATCCTTCCAAAGTCAATAAAATGAAGACTCAGAGTATTGGGGACAATATGCTGACTCTGTAAACTGCCTAGAGAGGGCTGTAAAGCACTATGAAGCGGTATATAAGTCTAAGTGTTAAGTGCTAGTGCTAAGTGCTACTTTATTAAGAAAGGGGTGAAAATACTATACAGCAAAGTATTTTGACTTCTCCATTTTCCCACCTACATCCTGAATAGCATTAGCAGTAGCACTTAGACTTACATACTGCCCCAAGAGCCAAGGTGGCGCAGTGGTTAGAGTGCAGCACTGCAGGCTACTTCAGCTGACTGCTAGCTGCAGTTCAGCGGTTCAAATCTCACCGGCTCAAGGTTGACTCAGCCTTCCATCCTTCCGAGGTGGGTAAAATGAGGACCCAGATTGTTGGGGGCAATATGCTAACTCTGTAAACCGCTTGGAGAGGGCTGTAAAGCACTATGAAGCGGTATATAAGTCTAACTGCTATTGCTATTGCTATTGCTATAGTGCTTTGCAGCACTCTATGGGCAGTTTATTTTATTTTTTTTGTATAAGTTTTATTTGCAGTTTTTCTTTAACAACCGACATTTTTTTGTGGACAGTGTAATGACTGGGTTAACATATTTTTCACACAGTGTTCACAGTAATAATACAATTACATATACAAAATTTTTATCTTCCAACTTCTAACCTTAATGTGCTCATTATAATTGTAATATATTCTTTTATATACTTACTAGCTGATACCCCTGCTTCGCTACGAAACTATGTGATGGGGCTTGATAAATTGACACATAAAGCTTGAAAATTAATGAGTAGTTAAAAAAGGGACTGTATTATTTCATTAGAGATGGTAAGCTAAGTGTCTGTTACAGATGAAGACATTATTTACATGGCATAGACTTTCAATTTGTCCCTCAGATGAATTGCTCAGGACCTCCCTGTAAACAACATTCCTGGTTTTGCTCTCTGGTTGGAGGATGACCAGGCTGTCAGGTGAACTGACTCTGGAGCATGCCACATAGAACTGGCCATGGGAGAAACAGGCAGCTT
>QLTV01003402.1:926022-936607 GCA_003457575.1 Thermophis baileyi
GAGCATTTCTGGTTCTTTTTCTCACAGCCTTCCAAAGAACTGGCAAGAAGGCTGGTTTCTTCACCAACTGTTTCTTCATAAACTGTTCATGCAGTTTACTGTTTATATAATGATTTAATGATTAACTCTGCCATTGCTGCTCCCAAGCCTGGATGAAAAAGGAAGAAGATAGACATCAGACTTTGTGCAAAGATTTCAATGTTGCATCATTATGCATCAAACCCAAACCAACACTTGAGATGCAGTTAGGATGTCCCCTTCAGGCAATGTGCCCTGACCCCACCCAACTGGGATGACAAATGGATGAGGGCTACTTGCTCATGGCCGGGACAAGCTAAAGAAGAAATGGACTGCCTGCATGAAGACAGGTGAGGCATAAGTGTATGCCCCACTGATGCTGCAGACCAGACAAAGTGGTGGGTAAAATGCAAAGCTGTGAATCCTTGCGATATGGCGGGAATAATGCAAAGAACAAGAAGACTGTTTATATAATGATTTCTTAAATCCTTATAAGTCTGGGAACCAATTTATACAGTATTTAATATTTTCTATCCAGTTGCATTTGCTAGCACTTCTTATGGCTGAACATCATCTTATTGGATTTGGGGCAATGAGCAAACCTGATCATTTTTAATGGTGATTTTGTCCTGTAAAAAAACCCCTAGTCAATCCTCTTAGCTTGATGTCATCTGCAATTCTAAATCTCTTTCTAGGTCATTTATCAGGTTGAATAATCTTGAGCTGAGAACTCCATTTAATATTTCTTCCAGAGTGATGCAGAACCATTTATGAGCATTAACCAATTATAAATTCAACTGCAGTACTGTATAGCCTACATTTATTTACTTTGGTCACAGAGATTCCAGACCTTATCATGAACACATGCACAACATTTGCATGGCCAACTAAATAAGTTGCTCTGTCACAAAAACAGCTGACGTTAGTCTGGGTCTTATTCTGAGTCTTACTCTTGACAAATCCGTGTTAGTGTTTGATTCAAATAGCATTTTTATTAGATACTGGTATATATAGCTTAATAATTTTTGAGCCCCTTGTCTGATAAAGACATTAAGCTAACTAATCCATTGGGGTTTTTTTTTTTTTTTTTTCTTTCTTCCTCTTCTTGAACATTGGAACTATGTTGGCCGTTCTCCAATTTTCTGGCACTTCATCAGTTTTTCAGAAGATTCTAAAGATTAGAGTCTGTAGTTCTGAGATTACTTCTGCCAACTGTTTCAACATCCTAGGATGTAATTTAGTTCTGGAGCATTGAACTGATTTAGGGTAGGAAGCCGGGTTCTTATTATCCCTTCATCAGTCCTGGGCAACATCCCTACCCCACAGCCTCAATTATGTTAAGAAAACTGATATACATAAGCTATCAAGAAGTCTTACCTTCTCAGTTCACTTATTTGGATATATTCCCCAAACCCTTCTTAGTATATTTTGTGTTCATCATCATCTTTATCTCATTCTGAGCTTAAATCTTATTGGCTCTTTATCATTCAAAGTGCAGTTTATATTTCCTCTTGGTTATTTCCTCTGTTTTCATTTTCTAAACACCATTTTGCTTCTCAGTTTCCCTGTGAACATTATATTCATCCATACAGACTTTTAAAAACTTTTCCTGATTATCTTTCTTATGGGAGACATTCTCTCTCTCTCTCTCTCTCTCTCTCTCTCTCTCTCTCTCTCTCTCTCTCTCTCTCTCTCTCTCTCTCTCTCTCTCGTCTATCTACGGTATCTATCTATCTATCTATCTATCTATCTATCTATCTATCTATCTATCTATCTATCTATCTATCTATCTATCTATCTATCTATCTATCATCTGAGGTGGGTTCCTACTGGTTCTAACCGGTTCTTTAGAACCATAGAACCACCCGTGATGATGTCACGGAACCGGTTCTTTCGGTGTGTTCCGTGGGTGCCACCATCTTGGATTTTGCTTCTGCGCATGCACAGAAGCTAGTTTACCAATTTATCTATCTATCTATCTATCTATCTATCTATCTATCTATCTATCTATCTATCTATCTATCTATCTATCTATCTATCTATCTATCATCTAAGTATCTTAGGCTTCCATTTATTTTTAATTTATTTAGGACTACAAGCCATAGTATATTACCCAGCTTTCATCTACTGTAAATTGATTTCTCAGCCCAGATTTTGTTTTGGAAATACTGTGATATTGGAGGTAATATTGGAGGTAAAAATTGGAGATATTGGAGGTAAAGTTTTTTTAAAAATAATTTGCATAGTTTTAAATTTTTAACTGTTTTTCTATTTATCTTTTTATGATCTGTAAGTTGCCCAGACTCATCTTGTCATGGTGATGGGTGGCATATAAATTTAACAAATAAACAATAAATAAAATACTAAAGTACTGGAGCCACACCACAGATATTCTGGAACACTTATATAGTTTTGGAGGATGTTGCATAATAACTCCAGAAAATAGAGGTATTTTGTGTTCAGTTGTAACATGTGAGAAGCTCAAAAATAAATCTGAAGTGTAGTATGGGAAAGTGAGATTATGCAGATTCAAAACATTATCAATGTTGATCAATGTTGGTAGAATCACAGAATGAGTTGGAACAGACCTTACTGCACATCCCATTCAATTCTTTACTCTGTGCAGTAAGCCACTAAATCAGGGCCATGCTAGCTGGAAGTTGAAGTCTACAAGTCTGAAAGTTGCCAAGGTTGGACTCCTCTGCACTAAATCATCCTTGACACAATTGTACTCATATGCTATGAAAAAAGATCAAGGAAAGAAACATTGCAGACCATGTTCACAACAGTTTCAATCTTGGGAGGAAGCTCTATGAAAGCTCACAGCAGATATTTTCTCTTTACGCCCAGAAGGAGAAATACCTGCTGCTACCTAGGATAAAACTCACAGCCTCCTGATTGTGAAGTGAGAGCTCCACCTCTAGACCACTATGCTGCTCTATCCTGTCTGAATACATCTAATAAAAGGGAACCCACTCCTTTTCAGATAATTGGTTTCCATTTCAAACTGCTTTTTACATTACATTATTATTCCTATCATTCAACCAGAACCAGCTTTCCTATAAATTGAGACCATTATTCCAGATTCTGCCCTTTGGGCAATAGAGTGCATAGCTTTCTTCTGTGTGAACTTCTGTTGAGTTTTTAAACATGTCTCGATCTTTCAATCTTTCCTTGTAAGACTTAGTTTCCCCTTAAGCTTCCCTTAGTAAGATTTCCCTGATCATTGTTGTTGCTCTTTGTGTCTAAGAACAATTCAAACAAACAGAACTAAAGTAAGATATCTAGAATGGGGTTCTGCATTCACAGTGGGGTCTGACCAATGCAATTTCATTTTCAGATATGCCAGAACCACCACTCACATCTTGTAATGAAACATTTGTATTTGCAAAGATCTACAGGCACTTTGTTTCAACAAGAGTCAGATATTGCATTTGAGAAAATTAGACATGTATAATTCTGTTTTTTTCCAGACTGTGCCTTTCAGTTTATTGGCAATGGTATTGAAAACAGCTGCACAATGCATTTGTAATTTCATCACAGGGCCTAACATAGACCATAGGGCATGTCAAACTTCCACACAAATGTAGCCCATTAAATCAATTTCTGCTACTTTATAAAGTATCAATTTCCTTTACCAACAGTAATTGTGAAAAGACTATCACATAGCACTTTTCATAACACCTGTTATATATTTTCCTGTTCATGTAGATTGTATGCATATGTATGTCAAACCCCAAAACTGCAAGCCTCTGGTGAGCCATCCCGGAGTTGCCATTCGGGGTGGGGAGGCTGCAGGGGCTTGACTGGGAGCCGCGCTGATCAGCTGGCAGGTGGCGAATGGCTTGGCTGCGCTGGTCAGCTGGGAGGCCGACGGTGAATGGATCAGCTGGGCGTCAGAGCTGATCAGCTGGGAAGCAAAGCGCCGATCAGCTGCAGTGTGGAAAGCAGGCCAGCAGCTGAGTGTCAGCCTAGACGCGGCCAAAGATTCCAGGATGTTCACGCACTGGAAGCCGAGTGGGGGGTAGGTGCACTCAAAGGGATTTAAGACACGGCAGAAAGGCCATGGGTAACGCTGACTTTGTTTGCATGTCACTCAGTGCCGGTTTTCCAAGCTTTCCAGGATAAAATGCTTCAAACAAAAACTGTGTTGCTTGCAGTTTTTTGGTGCTGGATAAACAGAACGTGACAATGTATGCATATATATACACACACTCATGCACAAACTGTTTTAGTAATAATACTTCATTTTATCTTTCCATGTATTAATTATACTGTGATTAAAATAGATTAATGAATGGCACCTTAGCTCATCCTCATGGTAAAAATTGGCATAGAGTTCAATGGAGAGTAAACAACATATCAGGTAAATTAATATAGTGTCCAAGAGAATGTCCAAATGTCCAAAAACTAGTTCAGATCAGGACTCTTTAAAGAATGTATTTGATGGCAGAAGATCTCCCAAAATGAAATTAAAAATTCAAGGGAGCAGAGGTTGTTATGTTTAGGGGCTGGGGAGCCTTAAATCTCTGCAAGGTTTAAGGTAAACCCTTGTCATTAAAAGCCATGCATCAGACACCCTCCCAACATTGAGACATTTGTCTTTGTCCACTCCTGGAAAACTCTGTAGGGAAAGTTGTCACCCACAGACTCCCACACCCAGCCTAAGGTAACCTATTCCATCACAATGTCAGGCCTCTTTCCTACATACTTCTATAAGTAATATTGATTTAAGTTACAGGATTATTGTAGGAATGCCCTGGATAATAAAGCAGTGTGAAGTGCCTTGCTTCAACAAAGTTTCAAGGCTATCCTGAAAACTGACTCACAAGCAACATGTTCCCTTATTGTTAACAATAAAGCCAAGTGAACATATCTTGTTTTGGAGTCTCTTAATTTTCTATTCCTTGAGCTCACACTACAGCAGAAGACTGAGAAGTGCCTTCTTTGATAATTGGCGTGAAAAAATGTGAAAAGGAGATGTGGTGCTATACAAAAGTTTCCTGCTTTCCTGGTCTTAATGGTAGCAGCATTGCAGCAAGAAATTTATTGATACTGCTCTCCTTTTGCTACCGGTGAGTGATTGAAAGGTTAGCAATGCACAAAAGATACTTTCACGTTGTTCATCTATTCCAATGGCTTTCCAGTTGAGGGGCTTGTATTAAATCCATCTAGCCAGAAGCTTCTTCACTAAGACCTCATGTAGAAGGCTGAAGAAATTCCTGTTAGACACCTTTTGATGAGGTGATGGTTGAGGGGGTGTCCCAGGTTATGCGGCTGTATTAGACAACATACTGGGCAGCTCCAACGTGGAAGTGAGCTACATCTCTGCCTCCTCAAAGCTAGCCATTCTGAAACCCACTTGCTCAGCGAACAGTGCCACACAACCTGGGAAGTCCTTCAGCATGTACCAATGCCAGGCTGGAGAGCTTCAGCATTTGCTGCCGAGCTCTTCCAACCACTCATTAGATTGTAAATTCAAGACAGTAAATGGTTGAGACCTTTTTCATACTGCTTGCTTTTCTCAGTGCTTCTTGTTGGTGGTTGGTAGAATGCAAGCAGTGCAAAAGAATTGCCCACTGTCCAAGTCAGAGATGCTCTTCCTGAAAAGTTTTTCCATGTACTGAAGGATTTTGGGGCTCATTGCCTCCAGAATGTGCTACAGGATGCCTGCTATCTGTGTTGCAGCTGCTTACCCTGGGAGAATCTCCGGCCTTGCCAAGGTGGCTTTGGCTGGTGGCTTTGACATGTGTTACTGGACTCTGAACAATTCGTCAACATGGTTGGGAGAGCCAAGTGGCATGAAAGGATGTTTTGTGCATTACTACTGTCTTGTCAACAGAAGAAGACAAGTAGATCAAAGATTGCTCACTGTCTGTGCTGCAGCCATTCAACCTGGCACATGCCAAGGGATAATCAGGATTGGGCAGCTAGGGTGTGAACAGTGGGTTGTGTTGCTATGCACATCACAAATATTGGACCTCAACTCCTTTGGCACATGCTATAGAATCTTCCTAGCTGAGTGGATTCAGTATGGATGGAGGGCAATTTTCTTGAGACTGAAAGCAATCGAAGAAGTTAGCAGTCATGTCATGCCAATCAAAATCTCCCAAATGGTTGCCAGCTCACAGGAATTTGAGAAAAACCATTAGGATGGCATTAGAAGGAAGAGAGCAGCCCGTAGGGGCAAAAAGTGTTTATTCATGAAACACTTCATAAGAAAGCTGAGAAGACATGACAAATGATCGTTTCTCTTACAACACTCATCCAAGTGCTTCCAGGCTCTTCAGGAAATCCTACAGAAATGGTATGGGAACACTTTGGATAGCAGAGCAGAGCAGAGAGCAGAGAAAACGTTTGTTAGTCAATGCTTCTCTGAAGAGTTTTGAGGCCACCTGCATTCCTCAATCACTGAAAGACATCAGGTTATCTCCAAAGTCAAATTCACTTCATTAAAGCAAATTTACCAGCTAATGTACTGTAAAGAGATTTGCACTTTGAAAGCCATATACAGTATGACTCTTGTGAGTAGACAATTTTAACAAATAGACAACAAGAATTGTTGCCCTAACATAATTTTAGTTTTCTAAATGGCTTTTGAATTCACTAGTTTCAGCATAATTTTGGCCACAGCACTACTAAAGAGAAAGTCTAGAAAGGAGTCTACACGATTGTTAACAAAAGTAATTATTCACTACAGAATGTTGGGAAAGAATGGGGGAGGAGTAATTAGGCCCTAGGCCTCGATTTTATTTGATTCCTCGAGATTTTGCCATCTACCCCTATTTAACATCTACATGGAACCTCTAGTACCAAACAATCTGGATGAGGCAGCAGTCCTCTAGGCGGAATTGGTGCACAATTTGAGACTCCTCCTGGATTTTGGCTCCTGTTTGGATGCTCATATGAGTCTGTCCTCTTATAAGCGACTACAACTTCAGCAACAGAGTGGTCAATGCCTGGAATACACTACCCGACTCTGTGGTTTCATCCCCAAACCCCCTAAATTTTAACCTTAGACTGTCTACTGTTGACCTCACCCCATTCCTAAGAGGTCTGTAAGGGGCGTGCATAAGCGCACCAGCGTGCCTACCGTCCCTGTCCTAATGTACCCTTTTATTTTTATTCGTATTCATTTCATGTATTCAAATCATGTTTATATTTATATGTACTATCTAATACGTGTTTGACAAAATAAATAAATAAAATAAATAAATAAATAAATAAATAAATAAATAAATAAATGGATGGGGGCGGGAAGCTGCAACTGGTCCAGAAGGCAGCAGAATTAGGCCATTTACTTTGTAAGCCACATTAATTCTGTCTCAGTGTGTGATTCAAGTGGCTAGTTGTCACTTTTAAAATCTTCATGGCATAAGGATTGGGAGCTGCCCAGAGTTGGTTATAAGATAGGAAACTTATATAAATTTATAAATAAAGCCAGGTTATTCATGAGGTCATTTATTGTGGGGTCACTTGTCATCTATTAATTCTGCCCAAAATACTAGACCTGTGCTGCAGTGGACAGTGGTTAGAATGCAATATTGCAGGCTAACTCACTGCTCACTCCAGGAGTTCAATTCTCACCAGCTCAAGGTTGACTCAGCCTTCTATCCTTCCGGTAAAAAGAGGACCCAGATTATTGGGGGCAACATGCTGACTCTGTAAACTGCTTAGAGAGGGCTGTAAAGCACTATTCAACCCTGAGTTACAAACATCCTTCACTATTGCTTCAAATTCTCTTTTGAGATTGATGTTTTTAATCTTGGTTTTTAAATGTGTTGTATGCTACCCAAAGTTCATTGAATTGGGTGTCCATATGGAAGAAAGGAAAGGAAAGGAAAGGAAAGGAAAGGAGAGGAGAGGAGAGGAGAGGAGAGGAAAGGGGAAAGGGGAAAGGGGAAAGGAGAAAGGGGAAAGGGAAAGGAGAAAGGAGGGTGAAGGGACATTAAATAGGATTAGGATTCCATGAAGCCTATCCTCTCCAGGCCTGATGCTACTAGGTAATTAAGCAATATCAATTTGATGATGGAAGTACCAGTACCATGTACTGAAAGCCCTATGGCTAGATTTCTATTCTCAAAGCAAGGGCCAAACCATAACAATTCCAGTACTTGCTATGAATTTTAAATGTTAATGTGACTTAGAGGTAAAAATGATTAAATACATGGAGAGTATTAATTGTAGCATTTAATTAACTGATATTTCATTGTACTTAAATCAAATTTAATTTTTGTTTGGACCTTTCTACAGCTTCTGTCATGCCACTCAAAGGCCAAATGTGTCATGCCACTCAAAGGCCAAAGGGGTTGGCCTAAAAAAATGGTCAAATGCAAGATTTGGCTTTCAAAAAATTCTGTATGTCTAACCTAATCCTATGCAGATTTGTGGCTACAGCTATAGCTGAATTATGGACTGGCCATCACACAGTTTTATTGTGCTATACTAGTTCTCAATCTAATAAATTTGGACATTCAAGATAAATTTTTAGCCAGATTCTTGCTGAGAGTTTGTTCATTTCTGTATCCCAGTGGTTCTCAACCTTTCTAATGCCGCGATCCCCCGCGACTCCCGCCCCGCCGCTGTGACCCCCTCCCCGCCCCCTCCCCACACGCAATGAGGTGACAAAGGGGGCGTGGCACCAGGGGTGAAATGCTTCCAGTTCGGCCGTGCCTGCGGGTCGCCGGACAGCCGGTAGCCACGGAAGCGGTAGAGAACCGCTGCCCGCCCGGACGCCGCCATTTGAGTTCTTTTGCCCTCTGTGCATGCGCAAAGCATTCTGCGCATGCGCAGAGGGTAAAAGAACCCAAATGGCAGCGTCCGGGCGGGTGGGCGAAGTCTCCCGCTTCCGTGGCTACCGGCTGTCCGGCGACCCGCAGGCACGGCCGAACTGGGAGCATTTCCAAGATGGCGGGCTAGCGCACGTGGTGACCCCTGTGAAAAGGTCGTTCGACCCCCAAAGGGGTCGCGACCCACAGGTTGAGAACCGCTGCTGTATCCTGACCAGGCATGGTCCAGGTTAAAACTCAAAGCACCTCCCAGACTTTCCTACCTTTGAAATCATAAGCAAATTCCTACAGGTTGCACATCCTAGTGTAACAGTTTTTATACCTCCTTACTCTTTTAATCTTTAGTAAACTTGACTGCAGGCATCAACTGCAAGAGGGGGAAAAATTTCTGGGAAAGAATGTTAACATTTCTTTTTCCAGAGCATGAAACAAGATTACATCAGCTTCACATCTATATAGTAACTTTCCACAAGCAAAACTGCAATGAAATAACAGTTGTTCAACCAAGTGTTTAATATCTTCTCCCTATGGAGCAATTATAGCTGTCAATTATTGTGGCAATAGCAGAATCTAAAAATACTATTTTCCATTTCTATTATATTTCCAGAAAGTAAAAACTGGATTTAGATTGTACTGAGTAGTTCTTGTAATTCATGCTTCCCCATCCCAAATCTGCTCCTTTGTTCCAGGACCCAGTCACATAATGGTCATCCCCCTTACATTTTGTAATTATTTTAGTGATCATTTTTAAAAATTGTAAAATGAGCCAGTGGATAAAGTTTGTGAATGCCCCCACAAATTTCCTCCCTAATTCAAGTATAACCTTGCTAAATCCTCATGTGCTTTGCTGAAATGTTGAACTCCTATTTTTCACCTGTTCCCTGTACCGCAATTTGCTGCCAACACTCAGTTTGAACACCAGGCAAAATTCAGTGTTTGGCCTTTGATACAGCTAAAGCAACCCTGCAATCTCCTGTGTAAACTTATCCTGTGTAAACTTCAGCCTCTTTTGCTCCTCAAATCTCTTCATTTGTTCTTCATTGCTTTTGACCTTAACGTCGATGGCCAGTGTTGTGATTCCTGGAGGACCTGCCATTGGTCTGAATCACTCTGCTCATCAACCATTGTTCTCTGCTTCATTGCTCCTTTGAGACTGCCGTCTTCTAGTTTAGCTTTCCAGGGATTTGCTGACAGTGTAGCCACTGGCACAGCCAATAGAGGAGAAGGCTACAACTTAGTTTTTCAGCACTAATTCTGCATTCAAGAGCTGTCAAGTTCAATCCATGGAATCTGCAGCTAAATAGGAAAAACCTGTAACTTGAAGACTGGCTGTCATTTGGATTGAACAATGCTGGTATTCTGACTCGTGTTCCTATCTCCCTTCTAATGCTTATTTGTCAGTAAACTATCACTTAATCAATAATACCTTGTTATAATAAAAGTCCCCAGCAGAATATGCCTCTGCTAGATTCTATTCAAAATTTTGAGAATCATTGGTTGGAAGACTATAGAAGCGATTGAAGAGAATATTTGTATGTCATGGTTGAACTGTGAAGTCCTTGGTGCTTTCTGAGCTTGGTGGTTTTCTTTCAAAAGTTTCATTACCTAAGTTGATAATGAAATGTCTGCAAGAAAACCACCAAGCTCAGAGAGCACCAAGGACTATAAAAGAGAAATTGTAATTTGTCTCTTCTTTACTGTTCTAGGAAGCCCTGGATTGCTTCAAATGGAATGGAATGGAATGGAATGGAAGGGAAGGGAAGGGAAGGGGAGGGAAG
>QLTV01003402.1:955382-971394 GCA_003457575.1 Thermophis baileyi
GAGTAGTGGCAGGTAGGGAGGTAGTTTGGGGCAGGCGTGCCTAGTTTTGGGTGATGGGAGGTTGGATATTAGGATATGAGTTGTGATATTTCCTTTTGATACAGTCTGCACGGTAGTCTATATATAAGTCAGTCTCACCATTGTCTTGATGTCTTTTTAGATCTTGGCGGAGTTCACGGGAGCGGATTCTTTGTAGAATGGATAGGTCTGGTCTTGAGCGTAGTTTGCTGTAGTTATTGTCGGTTTTGGCGATGGAATTTATTGTGTGAATAAATTTGTGTTTGCTAGCTTCGTTTTTGCAAATGACTCTGCAAAATCGTGGGGCCACTGAGCCGTCTCTGTATTTGAATTCTGGGCCATCTCTTGAGATTTCAATGATTTCGTTTGGGGAGAAGGTTGTTGTCTGAGATTTAATAATAATTTCACGAACTGTAGTGATGTCGTCAGTTTCACTGTTGTTATCCAGTCCAAATAAAATTGCGTTTGGACGTTTCTGTTCCCGTTCGACAGCATCTTTGATCAGTAGGGAGATGTCGTTTTCTTGGTTGATGTTATCAGTTGGTTTGGTGCCTTGAGGCTGCAGGTTAGTGGGTATTAGTAGTTGTGGTTTTGGTAGTGGTTGTTGAGTTGTGCTAGGGTGTTGTGTTGTTAGGTGTTCATGTTCGAAAGCATCTTTGATCAGTAGGGAGATGTCGTTTTCTTGGTTGATGTTATCAGTTGGTTTGGTGCCTTGAGGCTGCAGGTTAGTGGGTATTAGTAGTTGTGGTTTTGGTAGTGGTTGTTGAGTTGTGCTAGGGTGTTGTGTTGTTAGGTGTTCATTTTTCTGTGTTGTTAGACTTTCTTGTAGATGTGCTTCTAGGTGTGCTACTAAGCGTGTTTCTAAGGATATAATGGATGTTTCTTTGGTTTCAACTCTATCTGAGAGGACTTTTAAATTGTCTAGCTTAGGTAAGCATGATGGACAGAGGCAAGGAAATTCAGCTCAGGATGGAAGGTTGCCTTTTTCTTTGAGTGTATCCTTTGACTCCAAGGTTCTGAACCATTTTCAACCCTAAAACCATGTGTTTTTTAAAAGGGTGGATATTGAATTTCTATTTTTCCTTTTTGTGTGCGCTGGAATTTAAGAAATTTGAAGGTTCTTTAATTCACACAATCTGATCTGGTGAAATTATGTTGGGTTCAGACCATTACCTAAATTAATACACTTTGGAAAAAATATTTATTTATTTATACAATTTGTATGGCCACCCATCTTTGAACACAATCCTATTATAGTTAGGGAGCTATGTGATATCAAGCTATATTCCTCAAATGTGGACTTTTCGTTTATCAGGAAAAGATCTCATTTCTACTTTGCGGTTACCTATTCCTCCTAATTTTCATGATAAAAACTAGGCATGAATGATGAGAGGCAGGGATGCTACCTGCCTGTTATCCTGCAAGGAATCCTAATCATGCAAGCCTCTTTGATGGCAAAATTGTCTGTGTCGCACAGCATGTTTACACCCTCTACATTAGCTTTCTGCTCTCAAATGCAGCAGAAAATGCTGTTGAAAAAGCTAGTTTGTATTTATAAGTGGAACAGAGGATGCTATTTTGTTTGCTTGGTCATTCCAAGATGGAAGACTCCACAGGAAGCTTTCTTGCTGAAGGCATCAAAGCAAAGTTCTGTATATGAAGACTCTAGGTGCAGTTCCTAGGATCTGCAAGTTGTGTAGGAAAGGCCGCTGTCTGAGACCTTGATGCTAGTCCATGCAGCAATTGTCTGTAAACCCAGCAGATTAGTGTTTATAAAGCTTTACTTGGTATAAGATAGCTCCCGAAGCTTCAGTTTTGGTCACCACATTACAAAAAGATGTTGAGACTTTGGAAAAAGTGCAAAGAAGAGCAACTAAGATGATTAAAAGCCTGGAGACAAAAAGATATGAAAAACGGTTGCAGGATTTGGGTTTGGCTAGTCTAAAGAAAAGAAAGACTAGGGGGGACATAGCAGTATTCCAGTATAAGAGATGCCACAAAGAGGAAGGGGTCAACTTATTTTTCAAAGCACCAGAGGGCAGAACAAGAAACAATGGATGGAAACTAATCAAGAAGAGAAGCAACCTGAAATTAAGGAGAAATTTCCTGTCTATCAGAACCAGTGGAACAGTTTGCTGTCAGAAGTTGTGGGTGTTTTATCACTGGAGGTTTTTAAGAAGAGACTGGACAGTCACTTGTCTAAAATGGTATAGGGTCTCCTGCTTGAGCAGGGGATTGGAAGATAGCTTCTGAGCTTCCCTATACATCTCTCCACTTTTCTTGTTCTTGTTGTGCGAAAGAATATATACGCTCCTGTTGAGCATGCCGGAATGTGACATTGCTAGTCACGGAGCATTTCCCATGTAAATCAAAAGAAAAATGTTTGTTGCAGAAACTAGTATGTGCACCACTGGTGTGATGTTTCTCGTGTAACAGCTTGTGTTGTTCTTATTAAAGGTATAACAGCACCAAGCATTGTGTTGGGGCTGTGAAGTAGAAACTAATTATCTCTTAACAATTCTGCCTGCCTATTTCTCGCATGGACAGTCAGCATCTTCAGCAGGGCTGCCTTCAGAGCCAAGTTCAGGCTTAAGGAACTTCAATTGGCCCAGGGATGTTTTGTTATAGGCTATATAAATAAAGATACAAAAAAATAAGAGCACTTCCACATTTTATATTGCTGCATCTGCATTTTAGAGTTAATTATTTGGTAGATAACTTCTAGGTAAAGAGACTGGAAAATATAAACTTCAGCTAACGAAACGAGTAAGCAACACGAAGCAATTGCTTCTTACTAGGAACTTATGAAACTGTCAATCTGGTTTATTTTTATTTCTCATTTTTCTGATCAAGAATTCATTCTGTCCTATTTCCTTAAGACTGAAAAATCTGCATTTACATTCATATGCATTTTCACACACATTTCTCTTAATAGTCATGTCTGAATAAATTTCATGAGCTATTTTACACTATTATATGTTATTCTATCCCTGTGATATGAAATTTTATGGAGATAAACCTGTGTAGTTGAAATATTATAAATGACTCTTTTTGCATTTTGATTTTACAAATTAGAATGTTGTATGTTAATTTAAAAATGTAAATGGAATAAAATTCGCCCCCTCCTGAACTGTAGTTTAGTAAAATAAGTATATATCTATTTTATTGCTAACTGATATAAAAGTAGATTTCTAGAGACAATTATAAACAGTCCTAGTTATTTATATTATATTTGGATAGTTAGTTCTGTATATTTTGTACGTGACAGTGGACTGGATTTGGCAAATTCTTTAGGTTCTTTGGCATTTTGTTTTATTTTCTATATTGTTCCCTAAACATTCTGGATTAAGAGGTCAAATACAGTAGGTTATATTAGAATACAAAGGAGATTGTTTAGACTTTGCTGTATATGATACTATAATGATGATCTACCTCAGAAGTTCCTAACCTTCTTGGTTTGGTGGACATATTTCAATTTTTGAGTCAATAAAAATAATGTATCAAACTTGTATACAACCCAGGTCTCAATGATGCTGGCCATCTCATAGCAATCAAACAAGTAATGTTCAATAAAATCAATAAAAAATAAAGAGAACAGATGCCAAGTGTGATGAAGCAAGGGGTCTCAGTCTCTCTCTCTCCTCAAAGGACCTAGTGAAAAGCCAGGTCTTCACTACTCTTCTAAATAATAGCTGAGTGGGGTCCATTTGAATCTTGGGGGGAAATCTCATTCTTGAGAACAGGTGCTGCTACAGAGAAGGTGCACTTCCAGGGTCCCAGTAGATGATATTGTTTAATCGAAGGAACCTGGATTGTGCCAATCCTGCAGAATCAAATTGACCAGGATGATATTATGGGAGACAGCTAGTCCCCCAAGTAACCAGATCCTATAACTGAGCCAGGAATTATGGTCATAAGTCATTATAGTCAGAAATAAAAATTAAAATAAGCAAGAAAATGGTTACAGAACACCTATCTGACCTTGATGAATATAAATCATTAGGACCTGATGGATTATACCCTAGAGTTCTGAAGGAGCTGGCAGATGTTATCTCAGAACCATTGAACCATATCTTTCAAAAATCTTGGAACATGGGGGAATTACCTGAGGATTGGAAAAGAACTGATGTGGTTTCCAACTTCAAAAAAGGGAAAAAAACCAGATCCAGGAAACTACAGACCAATTGGCTTAACTGGGAAGATACTGGAAAAAGTAATGTGAATATATAGAAACAAATAAAGTTTTAACTAAAAGCAAGCATGGGTTTGTTAAAAACAGATCATAAAAACAGAACCTATCTTATTTCATTCTTTGACAAAGTGACTAAATTAGTAGACCAGCAAAATGCAAGATGTATACTTAGACTTCAGCAAGACATTTGACAAAGTAGACCACAAATTACTTCTTGGTAAGCTAGAAAAATGTGGGATAGATAGCATCCCACATGGATTTGTAATTGGCTGACAAACCCTACTCAATGAGTAGTCCTTAATGGTCTACATCTACGTGGAGTGGGGTACCACAAGATTCCGTCTTAGGCCCAGTATTCTTCAATATTTTCATAAATGACTTAGATGAGGGAATAGAATGGGAACTCATCAAATTTGCAGATGACACTAAGCTGGCAGGAATAGCCAACACCCCAGAAGACAAGCTCAGGATTCAAAAAGATCTTGACAGACTTGAACAATGGGCCATATCCAACAACATGAAATTTAATGTGGAGAAAAGCAAGGTTTTACACTTTGGCAGGAAAAACCAAAGGTACAAGTACAGATTAGGTGAAACCTGGCTCAAAAAGAGTAACTATGAGAGGGACCTTGGAGTCCTAGTGGATGATCACTTACATGAGCCAGCAGTGTGTGGCAGCAGCCAAAAAAGCTAATACAATCCTTGGTTGTATAAACAGAGGCATAGAATCAAAATCACGTGAAGTATTAGTATCACTTTATAAAGCCTTAGTAAGACCACACCAGGAATACTGCATCCAGTTTTGGTCACCACATTACAAAAAGATGTTGAGACTTTGGAAAAAGTGCAAAGAAGAGCAACTAAGATGATTAAAAGCCTGGAGACAAAAAGATATGAAAAACGGTTGCAGGATTTGGGTTTGGCTAGTCTAAAGAAAAGAAAGACTAGGGGGGACATGATAGCAGTATTCCAGTATGAGAGATTGCCACAAAGAGGAAGGGGTCAACTTATTTTTCAGAGCACCAGAGGGCAGAACAAGAAACAATGGATGGAAACTAATCAAGGAGAGAAGCAACCTGAAATTAAGGAGAAATTTCCTGTCTATGAGAACAATTAACCAGTGGAACAGTTTGCTGTCAGAAGTTGTGGGTGTTTCATCACTGGAGGTTTTTAAGAAGAGACTGGACAGTTACTTGTCTAAAATGGTATAGGGTCTCCTGCTTGAACAGGGGGTTGGACTAGAAGACCTCAAAGGTCCCTTCCAGCTCTATTTTGGTTGATTGATAGTCAGAAGTTGAGATACCCACATGACCAGAAGTGATTTTTCCACCCTTTTCCCCATTGTTCTTAAGCAAATGCTGCAATTGTTCAGTGAACACATTCATTTAATGGGCATTTTTTGCCAGAAACTGACAAAAAAGCAGAAACCAACAAAAACCATTGTGAATTATGGTCACATGACTACAGAACAGTCATGTTCCAAATACCAAGAAAGACACATTGAGACTCTTCTAAGCAGTTTCCTTTATTGTTCATCATCTACAGAGAAAAATCTTGCCAAACTGAGACAGACTACTTGCACCATAAAATATATACTTTAGGAACTATGAGGGAGGAGCTGTCTTAACTCTCTTTCTCCCACACAAACTATCTAAACTGCTCCTCTGGAATGTACTCCCTTCCTCCTGGGAATCTGGACAACATTCCATCACAGGAATACCACAAGCCATTGTAAAGCTGTCTCACTCAACAGGCGACCACATGACCAATGACTGTGAGAGTGTATAGCAAACCATTTATGATGGCCAGGGTGCTTTATAGGCCACCATAAAATGAAAGCCATTAATTGAGGGCTACCTGTACCTTACATTGGGCTTTATAGGTAACATCTAGCCCCTTGAATCACCTTGAGTATATAAACTACACTAGTTCTCACAAGGTGGCTGCTTTGGTGCTACAACCACTGAGGTAATTTCTTACCAGCTCTTTTTTAAACTCTTCAGTTGTGCTTTACCATCTCAGTCTACATTTGTGTATTTTTGAGCAGGGCACACACTTCCAACAGTATAGCCATTAATTCTTTTATTCTCTAAAAATGTATCTAAAACTCTAAGTGGCACACCACTTGGTTGTGGGCATGCTCAGTTTTACACTTGAGTCTGGTGCTTTGCAACAGTCTAGTTTCCCGCAGTATTCATGTAAAAGAATATTTAAAATGCAGGTGACCAGGAACCAGGTGAGGTGAAAGGAGATGTTTCTGATGACAACTGGTACATAGTAGAGAACATGTTACTGATCCAGTCCTATAATAGCAGCACACTTTGGTTGATTCATTGGTTAGATTTTTTTAAAAAAATCTTTCCCAGTTTGGCTTTAGAATAATTTACAGCTTTTTTTCATTTGAAATTTATTTGTTCAACTATATGCGAGTGGAAATTCAAAATTTGTCAATGAATTGTTATTTTATGTCTTCTAACTTGTGGAAGAGATGTTGTATTCGGAAGGATCTAAAATAAGCTGGGAGTTAAAAATAGAGATTACTAAATGGCCTGGATAAACTTTGTAATTTACATAACTGTTTTGTTAATCTTTTTGAGTTGCAGTTGGACTAGATAATGGTGCTAGGGTCTTTAATATAATTTTGCATCCATTAATGGATTAGAATAAGATTTCAGTTAAAAAAAATGACTTTTTTGAGATACAATTTCTTCATGTTTACATTTGGAGATTTAATTTGGTGGACATATGATGGTTTAAACTAAATAAGCAAGGGTATACCTTTTATATCTATACCATATGGCATATGCTATGTGCTCATGACTGGATTTCTCCCCCCCCCCAAAAAAAATGGCTAGATGAATGGCTAATTTAGTTGATCGAAGTAATGTGGGATCAGTCCCAATTTCTGTTCACATATCCATAGCGATATCAGTGATTTGCAAAAAATATGAAAAAACAAAATCCGAACATTAAGAGGTGGCATTTTAATACTCCATTCCTGGACGACTCTTGGTTTGTTTAAAGAACAAAAAGAAGATATAGAGGTGTTGTTTTTTTTCAAATTAACAAAGTTGACTAAAATTGAGGATCATCTGAGATAATCATAGTAGGATAATAGTTTATGCCTCTTAAAGGAAATGTGTGAATTACACACAACAGTTACAAGCAAAAGAAGAGTTAAATGCTTTTGCCAGATCTCATAGTTTGGAAGCATATCAAACTTTTCGATCAATTAAGCTGGACTTTGATCAATTTCATACATCAGATGCTGAATGCTCACATATGCTAACAAATATATTGGGAACAGAAACAAAATGTGGGAAATTATTGACTTCTTGTTCAAATAATTGAAACAAACTAGTAAAATATATTCAATAAACAATTCACAAGGATAATTCACAGCAAATTAGCTCTCAATTTATGAGATTGATCTATTCAGCAAATGCATAATTATTTAACAATGACACATTGTTGAATAAAGTAAAAGTTCTTCGAATTTTGATTGCTCGATTTGGAATTCAACTTCACTGTCAGTGTTACTGGAAATCTATGCATTTATTGATATTATGTAATCTGGAGAAACAGATGTTACTTGGAAAATAGATAAAATAATCATAGACTGATATAAGAAATTAAAGGTGAGCATATATTGCTAATAATATACCTAGGATTCTATGAAATAGGAGTCGTGCCAGCTTCATACATTGAAAGTTATAGAATAGTTATTTTCTAACGTGGCAAAGATTCTATAAAATATCCTACTTATCACCCATTAGCTTTGTTAAATGTGGATGCTAAAATTTTAATAGCTACTTGGTAAGAAAATTACAAAGATATTACCTTCAATAATTCATCTGTCACAATTGGTTTTCTTGAAACACTGTCAGATAATATTAGACATTTAATGAATGTATTAGGTTTCTATCCTGATATACATAATACAATTGTTTGTGGCATCGTAAGGTGCAGATGAAGCCTTCCATAAGGTGGAAATCAAATTTCTGTGACAAGTGATAAAATAGTTTGGGTTTCTTGCAGAATATATTTCTTGGAGAGAGAAAAATCTTGTGTAACTAAAAATGGGATTATTGTTCTTGCAATAAAAATACGCAGAACGCCCTTCATCTCTTAATATTTAACTTAGTGCTGGAACCTGGATATGCAGAATCTGGTAAATTGAACATAACTCAAATTAGGGTACCAACCAGGGGTGGGTTCTAACTTACCTCACTGCTGGTTCGCTTCCTCCACGCCGTGTGGCTGCGCCTCGTGGGTGCGCGCGGTAAAAAAAAATTAAAAATAAAATAAAATAAAAAATGCCAAAAACAAGATGGCAATGCATGCGCAGTGCTGGAAACTCAGCTTCTGCGCATGTGCAGAAGGAAAAAAAAATAAAAAAAATTCAAAAAAATTTCAAAAAAAGATGGCGGCGCCCATGGACCGGCACTGACCGAACCGGATCAGTGATGTCATTGTGATGTCACCAGCGGGTCACTACTGGTTCAGGAGAACCGGTCCAAACCGGGAGGAACCCACCTCTGATACCAACTAAAAATACTATACTACTAAATCTGGGAAATGCATGGACCTGAAATATAATGATAGTTGTTACTGTATCAAACATTTGGATAATTTTACTTGATAATGATGATCAAAGAACTTTATCTTAATTAATTGAAATTGTACAATGAGATGGAAAATATTCCAGATAGATAATGAACTGGAATGTCTAATATTACACTTATTGGCAATAAAGTTCCTGAGGATCAAAATAAAGATTTCTGGTTTCCACAATCTATCAAATACTGAAGGCTGGAATTTCTAGGAATATATTCTGCTTAATGAATAGAAATATTTTATATTTATATAAACAAGAATAAATATGTCTTAATTTGAGAGGGAGAGAGGGAGAGAGGGAGAGAGGGAGGGAGAGAGAGGGAGGGAGAGAGAGAGAGAGAGAGAGAGAGAGAGAGAGAGAGAGAGAGAGAGAGAGAGAGAGAGAGAAACAGAATGAATGCCAGTGTTAATTCAACTAAGATATTTTAAGCAAATAGAGAAAAGTTTTATGGAAGGAATAGTAGATTTCCTTTTTAAAATTTGGTTTTTATATGATAAAGGTGGCTTTAATTTTCCTGATTTTAAAGACTATCATTGGGCATATTTGTTAACTTTAATGCATGCGCGGGGGTGCGGGGCACATGTGGGGAGGTACACACACATGCACTGGGGTGGGATGCAGGGGGCGCGCATGCGTGGGGGGGCAGGGCGCATGTGCAGGGGCCGTGCGCACATTGCATTTTGGGGATTCGCGCACGCTTTGGGCACTCGGTCCGGAAAAGGTTAGCTATCACTGCCCTAGAGGCTGCCAAGATTCCAGAAAAATCAGTACTGGAAATTTAGAATATCAGAGAAGGCATTCAATGAGCCAACAATTTATTATTTATTTATTTTTATCAAAAATACAAACACTTCACAAAATAAATATTATACAAGTTTTGTTTTTTTTAAAAAAACCTGCTAGGTATGTTTTTTAATAATTAAAAAGTAATTTAATTAATAGCAATAGCAATAGCAATAGCATTTAGACTTATATGCTGTCCCATAGTGCTTTACAGCACTCTCTGGGTGGTTTACAAGGTAGAAGCATTATTTGTGTATTGTCCCAACGATTTGGGTCCTGATTTTACCAACCTCTGAAGATGGAAGGCTGAGTCAACCTTGAACTCCATCAGGATCAAACTCCAGGCTGTGGGCAAAGTTTGCCTGCAATATTGCACTTTAACCACTACAACACCAGGGCTTCATTAAAAAAAAAAAACAATTTAATTCAGTGTGGAATTGTCAGCCTTACATACCATTACAGGAGCAGTCAAAAAACGTTTTCAGGCTTATGGGCTCCTCAAATTATATTTTAAAAAGACTGACCATTATCCTTTCTATATTGGAGGTATAATACATTTTAAGAAAGCCTAGTATACATGTCATGGCAATTCCTTATAAGCTAGATATTATTGTTATGGTGAATTGTATTCTTGAAAGGAAACTGAAATTCAAAGACATCAATTCGCTATTAAATGCTATTCTTAGAAAATGGGATTTATCAGTGTATGAACATTGAATAAATTGTGCCTAGATTGTTGTAAATAATGGGATAATGTATTTCTAGAAAGTTCTTGTGTATCAGAGCCTAAATGTCGGTTCCATGAAATTTGACACTCTCCACTTTTGAATTAACTTTCTCTTGGTCGAAAGACAAGATCAGGCAACATAATTCCATATATTTTATGTTTAACTCAGTATTTCAAATTTGACTTGTAATGGAGTGTGTGGGTGTAATTAAGGCTGTTATATTAAAGAAAAGTGGTGAAACCAAAGTTCTGGGATTTGATTTGTTTGTTGCTTTTCTTGTTTTTTTTCTTATTCATTTTTTCCAGTTAACTTTCCTTAGGTTTCTCCTTTCATGCATCTCCTTTAATAGTATTATAGTTTATTACATAATACCAATATACTGACTTATAAACTCAATAAAAACAACTTCAAAAAGTATGTACATGATGTGCATCTTTATTTCCCCTTTTCTGAAATCTCAGCACTGAATATCTAGAAGAATATTTGTCTCTCAAGGCTGCAGAGCACTGAGTCAAGAAGCATATTCTGAACCTAAATGTTGATAAAAGGGAGTAGCTACTGATTCAGGAGGGCCATATTTTGGGATTTGAGAGATTATGTCTGATCTGGATTGATTGATTGATTGATTGATTGATTGATTGTGTGTGTGTGTGTGTGTGAGAGAGAGAGAGAGTATGAGAGCTGCTTCTTCATAAGGATTTGAACTGGCATTGACAGTAGACAATCACATTATCTCAGTGTTGTTGGGTTTTTATCAGAAAATAAACTCAAAATCAGTGGTGAAATCCAATTTTTTTTACTACTGGTTCTGTTTGCGTGGCTTGGTGGGAATGGTGTGGCTTGGTGGGTGTGGCTTGGTGGGTGTGGCTTGGTAAGGATACTGCAAAATCTCCATTCCCACCCGACTCCAGGGGAAGGATACTGCAAAATCCCCATTCCCACCCCTCTCCAGGGGAAGGATACTGCAAAATCCCCATTCCCACCCCACTCCAGGGGAAGGATATTGCACCTGCTTCTCCGAACTACTCAAAATTTCTGCTACCGGTTCTCCAAACTACTCAAAATTTCCACTACCGGTTCTCCAGAACCTGTCAGAACCTGCTGGATTTCACCCCTGCTCAAAATGTCTATTAGGAGATGGGAAAAGACCAGACATTGATGATGTATACTGAACTGTATACATGAAATGTAACTTCATTATAAGAAACTCTTCATGGAAAGGTCCAGAGACCTGCAACTGATCCAGAGTGTTGGCAGCAAGAAATGGTAGAATAGCATCCTGGTTACTGGTTTTTTTCAGACTCAGTTCAAAGTGGTCAGCAATTATATAAATCCTTGAATAATTTGGACCCCAATTACCTGCAGGATTGTGTATTGCCAAATGGACTTTCAGTATTCAAGAAGTATTTTTGTAGATTCTGCCATGAGGCATTTAAAATCAACATTTACCTCTTCATTATCTGTGAAGTCATCAGTTTTCAGAGTTAAAAATAACCCATTCCTTGATATAATATAAGAAGAAAGTTAAAACACATCTTCATGAGCTTTAAATGGTTGTAATTATTTCAACTGGCAGATTGAATACCAAGAGCCAGAAAAGAGATACATGCATTATATGGATCACAAAGTTTACACTTTTCGTCATCTTATTATTATCCTCTAATTTGAGGAGTCCTTGGTGTTCTTTGAGCTTGCTTGTTTTCTTGCAGACGTTTCATTACCCTAACTTGGTAACATCATCAGTGATGATGATGTTACCTAGTTAGGGTAATGAAACATCTGCAAGAAAACAAGCAAGCTCAGAGAGCACCAAGGACCCCTCATTTCAATCCTGAAATACAACTATTCTACTTTATTGGTACCCTCTAATTTCTTCAAAAGTAGGAAGTAGATGCTTAAAACTACCAATTAGGAGCTTCAGTAATTTGGACAACCATCTAATGGGAGCCAAGAAATAGAGACCTTATCTCATTTAGTTTTACTAATACTATACTATACTAATAGATAGTATAGGAGACCGGTGTAAAGGAATGGTCTTGAGAATTCAAATGCATGGTATACTCAAACTGTCTATCCTTTGCAGTCTCTCAGCAGAATGTTAGGAACTGCTACCCTCTGGACAAATATTGCATGTGCTGGTGTGTTGTTTGTTTTTAGTAAGTCTTGGTCACCAAAAAGGGCAGGATTAGCAGCTGTCATGTCTACTTGTTTCACCCCTCTACTTTGATTCCACATTGGTACACTGATTTAAAAAAACCTCTCTTTTTTTGGATACTTGCTAGAGAGTAAATCATTAAACTCAGTAGGTTTATTCCTGAGAAAGATAAAATTTTACAGCACTAAGAATATGAAAGGTCTACTGCTTGACTGCATCCAATTGCTTCTTGCTGACATCTCCTTTCCACATGCTGACTAGCTTATGTGTATCACATATCTGAATGCTTTCCTTGGGAGAATGAAAATAATCCCCAGTAAAACTTTCATTATTTTATTCATAATGCACATACGGTGAATAGTAAATGGGTAGGCAGAAACTGTAATAAAACTTGATGCAATAAATTTTTGTGTGTGTGGTGAGCCATATTTAATAAAGAACAGAGTGACAAAGATCCAGGAAAAAAAAAAGACTGTATGAGGCTGCTTTTCATAGTCTCTGCAGGATGCAGAGATGAAGCCAAGAGATGTTCACCTGAAGAACAGCAGATACAATAAGAAGAAAGTACTATTAACATCGGTGTCAGCTTGCACAGTGTGCTTTGTTTCTTGAAGAAGATGGAAATTTACGGTAATTCAGATCACCATAATGCATTTATCTGTTGGCAGCAGAAATGCTTATGACATTTTAAAGACTGAAAGATTGAAAAGACATCATTTAATCTATGAGAGATTTGGGGGGTATCAGACCGTATGTATTACTTAGGCATTAACCAAGGCAAGGTTGTGTGTTCCATACCCAGCAACTGTTTTATGAATGAATAAGCTCATTCAGGTTGATATTTTTTGCATTTCATTTCTGTCTCACTGTACTGTTTACCTATCTAACCAGAAAGGTTTATTTATAATCCTATTTCAGGATAATACTCTTCTAATGAACCAATGCAGTTCATAACACGTACGCCAGAATGAATGTGTTATCCTTTGAGATGTCACTAGTTATTTTGCTGGGTTTTTTTCCCCTCCTTCTGCAGAAGCTTAATATAGTTGCAGCAGAATCCCCACCCTCACAAAACCAGTTATTTAGCAATAGCCTCTTCTAACAGCAGAATGAACAGTAGTCAAAATAGACTTGACATTGTGAGAGACTGTCCACAAATAATGGTTCTATACACCAGGGGTCTCCAACCTTGGCAACTTTAAGACTTGTGGACTTCAACTCCCAGAGTTCCTCAGCCTGCTGGCTGAGGAATTCTGGGAGTTGAAGTCCACAAGTCTTAAAGTTGCCAAAGTTGGAGACCCCTGCTATACACCACTGTGATGGTATACACACTATAGATTCTAAGGTTATAGCGGTAGCTATAGGTACAATTCTTAAAGTTTAGTGAGTACAGCATTTACGTATATGTTACTACTATCCAGTGGTCCTGAATCAGAGAGAGTTGACATAAAACAGAGAATCTTTAGAATCAGGTAATAAGACACTGCAACAGAGGTGGGTTTCAGCAGGTTCTGACCAGTTCTGGAGAACCAGTAGCGGAAATGTTGAGTAGTTTGGAGAACCGGTAAATACCACCTCTGACTGGCCCTGCCCCCATCTATTCTCTGCCTCCTGAGTCCCAGCTGATCGGGAGGAAATGGGGATTTTGCAGTATCCTTCCCCTGGAGTGGGGTGGGAATGGAGATTTTACAGTATCCTTTCCCTGCCACACCCACCAAGCCACACCCACAGAACCGGTAGTAAAAAAAATTGAAACCCACCACTGGACTGCAATGTAAGCATTGTTATTTGTGATGCATGTTGATACTGTGAGTGTGAAAAATAAAGGGAGGTCATCCAAATGGCTTATCAGTGCATTCAAGGGAAAAGGATAGAGCCTAATTGATGAGCGCACACTCTGCTAGAAAGAAATTCCCTGAGGATGAGCTCCAGCACAAGTTTGAAACCTTGGAAGATTAAACCTCTGGTCCTCGTGACCGACACAGTTTGGATCCTAATTGATGCATTCTTTTTATCTATCTGTTTTTAAAAGTAATTGACCAAACATATATAATTTGGGAGGTTGTTTTTCTCAGGACTCTCTCCTGCTGTTGACTGGCTGGAAGCCCAGTGATCATTGTAAATCTGGTCTAATAAATTATACTTCATTGCTTCTATTTCCAAATTCTTTCTTGTTTAAGTGAGCAGGGTTTTTTCACAATACCATGCTCGCATGAATGTAATTCATTAAATAGATTGAATAAGTTGAAAAACATTTTTTGGAGGGAGGATCAAGTACTGGGAGACTCCAGTTCAAAGCCACCCTTTTCACTGGCTGAGTTTGGGCTGCTCATTTTCTCTTACCACAATCTTAACTCTCAAGTTGATTTTGTGGACAAAGCAGGAGGAGAAGCACTATGTACACCACTCTGAGTTACTGAACAAAATACACATCTAACTAGAATAGAATAGAATTCTTTATTGGCCAAGTGTGATTGGACACACAAGGAATTTGTCTTTGGTTCATATGCTCTTAGTGTACATAAAAGAAAGGATACATTCGTCAAGAATCATGAGGTACAACACTTAATGATTGTCATAGGGTACAAATAAGCAAATGATTTTTTTTTTAATTTTGCAGTCAAATGAATGAATAAATAGGATTTAATAGCAAGAGGGGTTAAACATAGACCAAGTTTTTTTTAATTGTCCTACATGTGCTAATCAAACTTCAGTGAAAAACTAGAAGTGTCACTCTTTAGTAAACAGAATCATTTTGGAGTCAGACAGTACCTAAATCTAATAAAATGAATTAACAAATATTTAACTAGGTCATCCTCACAATCTTTTTGTTTATTGTTCATCATTCCTTCCCCTATAACCGTGATGGCGAACCTATGGCACATGTGCCCGAAGTGGCATGCGGAGCCATGTCACCTGGCACACGCAGCGTTACCTGTTCATCTTCCGGGTTTCTGGCGCGCATGCGCACGCGACGATCAACTGGCCTTCGTGTGTGCGGCAGTGCCGGAAACTGGAAGAGCTGGTCTTCTGTTTTCCTGAGTGAGCATGTGCACTGGCCAACCTGGAAGACTAGCTGGCCAGTGTGCATGCGCGCGCCGGAAACCAGAAGTTCATTTTCTGGCACGCGCATGCGCCCTGGGCAGCTCCTCTTCCGGATTGCAGCCCAGACGAGCATGCTGTTGTGGCCCGCCAGCGACCCGTGCAGCTGGTTGCGGACTCCGACAGCGAAGAGGCTGTCGTGGTGATGTGCCAGCAGCCTGTGCAGCTGGTACCTGAGTCGGACAGTGAGGAGGTTGGTGAGGACTCGGTGCCAGAGGCGGAGATTCAGCCAGGGCCTTCAGAACATCCAGAAGCTCTCATCAGTGAAGAGGAAGAAGAGGAGGAGCCTATTCTCAATGCACGGGCATGCAGAGCGGCCAAAAGGCAGGAATGGTTCCTGAGGAGAAGGTCTCCTCGGGAGTAAGGCTTGGGGCTAATTGGCCACGTCCCTAGCCTATTTAAGGGATGACTATGGC